>JABASM010000785.1:0-18779 GCA_019776545.1 Brachystomella parvula | reverse complement strand
GCCCTGGACATTTCCACGGAGGTAAATCATTCCATTTATTGTTGAGGATCCACCTAGCCCACGCCCTGCTGGCCAGTAGCTCACCTGCAAATACAACATTACCAACACAAATGAGTTTTGAATTTCAGAAAAAATTTTTCCACCATTAAAGCATAATGGGTGCGGAAGCTAATTTGCATATTAAATTTTACTTCCTTACATTACCATCATCAACAATAACAACAACAATGGAATGATTGAGTAGGAACAATAGGTTGGCATAAGGGATTGATGGGCATATTGCTTTCTTACGTTATTCCTTATTCCCAAACAAGCGTTTTTCTGTGGAACTGTCCGGTATTTCCAATCAATTGGATTTTTCCCGTGCAGAGCTTGAAAAAAAAAATTAAGATGAGGTAATTAAAACAGGAATAATAAAAATCACGGGTAACGCTTATGTATGCCAGTGCCATGACTTACCATAAGTAAAAACCGGAACTTTGAGAAGTGGATTTGGCGTCCCACCTGATGAACACAAGATTAGAATTAATCCGTTTTAATCAACAGGATTTTCATAGCGAAGGTGCCCTCCTTTTTTATTCGATCTCTGATAACTTACCTGCCTCAATAAGAAGAACCCTGTGAAATTCTGACAACCGGTTTGCCAGCACAGCTCCAGCACTTCCACCTCCAACTTAAAAATGAAAGGTAATAATAAAAGTAATTAAATCACATTATATAATTAAGGAAATCAATGGGTTGTGTCCAAGAATAATTAGTTCCCACGCTTTTAATGGTAAACAACAACGCTTGCTTTGAAATGGAATTCCAGTCTGGGATTTTATTTCATTTGAATCGGAATGCAGATTTCCAGAAATTATAAAAATTATGAGGCGAGAACTTTATTTCATTAGGAAAATTTAATTAAAATCAAAACATCTATAAATAAGACAAAGAATCAACAAAAAGCTGGGAAGAAGAAAATCTGTGGTTGTGAGACATGCCTTATTCCACAATTGGGAGTTTTATATGCACAGGGCTTTTTAAGTTCGACCAATGAATTCGTCTCAAGGGGCCAGTTTTTCGTTTGAAGGCATGACTTTTAACGAAAAATTCTTGGGCCGAAATAGAAAAGCCCTGCACCTGAAACCTGCAAAAATTCGCAACTCCTCTGAATATTTCGACTTCAAACCTGATAAACAGGGGTGGGGCTTGGATTTTGCACGATCTTGAAAGTTCGATATCTTTAAGGCGCGCTTTCGAAAAAATCTGAAACTTGGCAGACTTACTTAGCATGATGTATTCGTGACGTAGGATTTTTCACTTCATCGTTTTTCACCGAATAATCAGCGAAAACGACCCTGGAACGCAGAAGTGCTCATCAGCATTTTTCCAAAACTCCTATTTTTCTCACATGGATTTAGAGGTAAAATGGAGCCAGTTTTCGCGTGCCTCAATATTTCTGTCTGAAACTTTTTTAAAGCGTTCCTGGCACCTCCTGGCATCGCTTCAAATCAAATTTGATGAATTTCGGATGAAACCTGATAGTATGCTGGTCTCCGAAACCGATAAGGTCAGAGGAAAGTTTGCATCCTGACTTGTCTTTTGAACCAAAGCAAGTGGAAGCAGCCAAATTCTCAGATTTCAGCTTTAAAGTGACTGAGAATGCCTCACTTAAGAGTTACGCTAGTTTCAAAAAAATTCAAGCGATTGGTCGCCTGGAACAGCTACAATTTTTGCAAAAGACGTCAACTTTTCCAAAATTCCGCTGAATAGTGAATTAGCTCACGTAAACTTGGAAAACCTTAATGTAACTTCGCATAGTAGAGCAGTGGCACCTCGCAAAGCTAACCCAAAACTTTGGGAACAAAGTTTTGAAGTCAAGCGGTTTCTCAGGACAATTCACTAGAAAAAACCGTTTGGAAAGATGCTGAAAAACAATATTATGCGTTCTAGCGTCGTTTTCGCTGACAGTTCAGCGAAAACCGTTGAAGTAAAAAATGCTATGTCACGAATACATGATGCTAAGTAAGTCTGCCAAGTTTCAGATTTTTTCGAAATCGCGCCTTAAAGATATCGAACTTTCAAGATCGTGCAAAATCCAAGTCCCACCCCTGTACTAGCGCACCTGAAACCTGACTAGTGCAATCAAAAATTAAGAAAAAATGACAAGTAAAAGCGAATAAAGGAGTAGCGGAGTCAGAAGCGAAAAAAAGCTCTTCTGGTGGATTTCAATGAAACTCGGCAGGTAGCTTCCCCACCCATACCTCCAACTTTGGTACAGGACAGAAGCCGGGCTTCTTTCATGACATTTCGAGGTCAGTAGAGGTCATGGACAAGCAATGCATCAGTCGAAAAGGCTTGATCTCCTGATTCTGAAAATATACTATACTTGACCATTCCAATCTAAAACATGGCCGCTAGAGCTCGGAAATAAAGCACACTTAATGACCCCTGGCGGCCATAGTTTAGGTGAAACGGGTCAGGTGAGTTGTATTTTTAAAATCAGAAGACCAATAATTTTCGATTGGTGTGTCACTTGTCCTGATCCATGATGTCAAGTGGCTGACCTTTGGTGACGTCTATATGTCGCTTAAGGTCAACGCCCCACTACCCTCCCGTAACAAAGTTAGAGGTCTGGGTCTGGGCTAGCTACCTGCCAAGTTTCATGTAATTCCATCTCATGATCTAATTTCGGCTTGTGAGTTCCCTACTCCTTTACTTCCAATAAAAATTGAAAAAAAATGAAAAAGTATTTTTTTAATTAATGTAAACCGAATGTTTTTGTGAGGAAGTTTTCTAAATTTTGTAAGGTTTTTCAGATCTCATTGTCGAAACGCAGTTGGGCTTTAAGAATTAAAAAAAAAAAAGAGTTTTTGCTCAACTCACCAACAATGAAATCAAAGCCTTGATCTAGATTAACCATTCTGCTAGACCTTCGATCCCTCGAGGCTTCGAAATAGTTCCAAGCGTAGAAAGCCGGTACGAGGAACTCAACCCCAACTATAAGCAACTGTGCAAAGGCTGTCAACTGTGCAGCCGACCCACCAACTCCATATCCATTGTTCACAATATCCAACGCAAGTGAAGAGGCATCCATTACCCTAGATCCAAAAGGTGATCCAAAGACTTCAGACTCACAGCAAAAACTCTGGAAGACTAAATCTGAAAAGATGCTGGGAAGGCATTTTAAATAATGTCAAGATATTTTTGATTCTGGTATACTGGAACGAAGTAGAAAAATCTCATGAGGGTGGATGTCCTTCATAGATTAGAGGACGGGTTCACGTATCCTTTGCGGGCCTTACCACCATTCCGGTCTCACCTTAAACCTACCTCATTCTCAGGATTTTGATCAGGATATACCTTACAGAATACGACGAATTAATTTACTCACGACAGGATAATGAACACAATGCTTCATCATCATTATACCTGGAACCTCCTACCTGCCTTTTGCCGTGCTCATCAACACGATTCCAAAACAATAAGGTGTGCTTGGGTCGAGCCCACGTTTGCTCATCCTTTGCGCGTCATTTTTTTTACTTCGTATTGGTTAAGGTAGGACCTAAGAATTACTAAAAGATCTTAATCAGTTTTCTTTATAAAATTTTTCCATTTTCGTCATCAAAAGAGGAACTAAGGAAAAGACCAGTTGTTGTAAATCATTGTTTAATGGTCACGGCTGAATAGTTGATTGGAAGAACGTAACTTGCTTCAGGAAGGAAAATTGAGAATCAGCCTTCAGATTTATAGAATCATTCCTATAATGCAATTTCAGGCAAGATGACGTACAAATGCGCCTGTTTTTTGAAGGACTTTAAATGAAACCTGATGCACGCGTCTGACATCTTCACTGATTTACTGAATTCTGGTTTGCTAATTTTAGACTTTTAATTTTCCTTTTCCAGTTTTCATGTTCCCTTTCCTCAGTGCCAGGTGCTGAAAATTAAATTTCAGTTCCATTAAACAAGGTATTCTTCTTTTTAAAATCGAATAAATTATGAAACCCCTCTTCGTCACTTCGTATGTTCGTTTATCGTGTGCGAGGGGGAGGGGTTTTCCTCTCGTATCTAAAGAGCGTTCAAGAAATAGGGACCTTTCTTCTAAGTTTTCAAGGCGTCCCCCTTTAAAAATACTGAACTTAAAAATCTGAAAACTGGAAGGAATATTCTTTCGAAGTCAGTGAATTTCCTGAAAATTTTTCAGATTTTTAAGTTGAGTATTTTAAAAATGAGACGACTTGGAAAATTGAACAAAAGGTTCCTATTTCTTTTACTTTCTTTAGTAGGTATATTCGAATTTATTCGCCTTTTTCTGCTTGAATCCGGAGGTGGATGTAAATCATTTGAGGTATTTACGATCTAAGAAGCTTCCGAACAAAAATTGAGGCCTAGGAAAAATTTTAAGTAGTGCTTAGGACGCCAACAAAGGCGCTTTAAATGTTTTAAACGAACAGGAATTGTGTGAAAACGTATACCGGGCTCCCAGGCGAAATATTATTTGCTTTCGTCCGATGTTATTGAATTGATAATTCCGATAGTTTCAAGCTTACTGGGATCACTAATTTGCAACTCGTCAAAATTCCTTTAATCCGAAATCATCTTACAGGGAGTATGGACAGATAGGTTGTGTGGAAATTTCCTAGGAAATATCCACATTTATTAGGGAATGTCCATATTTCCTAGGACATGTCCATACTTCCTAGGAAATATCAAATTTTACGTATACGCATGTTTCCTGATCGAGAAAATCTTAATTGACGGCACTGGAAGCAAAAGAGCTTTCGCTTTTTTTTTCTTGCTTCCCTCCTTTTCCATTTTGCAAAAATAGAAAGGGAGGGAAAATTAGATGATTCTGCTCTTTTCTCCTTCACGAAAATTAATTGAAATTCACCACTGAAATTCAACTTTCAGTTCCAAATCGAAATCGCAAAAATAGGGTTTAAAAAGCGGATAGTGCCACTCCCTCGTACCAAATATCGAAATTCTGGCTTAATGAAATCGTTGAGCATCGCTTTTTCTTCAATTTGACACATCAACGACCTTCCCAGTCCCAGTACTTACCTAGTCCAGAAAGTGTACCTAAATTTTCGTTTTTTTTTTCCATGCTCTTTCAATGGTAAACAACCGGTTAGCACGTCCTTAAACATTTCCGAATGGTGACCGTGTCTGTTCATACTTCCTGTAAACATTCATAACTAGTAATCTGTGAAGAAGTTTTTTAGCATTTTCAACGTTACGTTTTTATTTCCCTGTTCAAGTTCCTCGCGCTTTAAAGAATTCGTTTTAGGCCAGAAATGATCACCTCATCAAATATTTTGACAAGGAGATGATAGAACTGGATTAAAAAATGCTGCAATGACGTTCATTGTAATGAACCTTACCGATTGATTGGTTTTGGCAGAAACAGGTTATAATCGGATTAAGGTGATGGGTATGTACAGCCGTGACTCTATAGGTTTTTTTGTTTATTCCTTCAAGTTTTGACAAACAAAGATTCTATTTTTTTGTGATGACGCAGGCCATGGCACTTTCTCACGGTTAAACACTAAAGGGTTAACGCACTAACTTAATAAACTTAATATCCCCTCTAGCAGATACTAGGTTTTGGTTAGGAAACTAAAAAAAAACGGTTTTCGCATTAGCATATAAAAACAACACTTAGGATTAAACGTATAATAATCAGAATCACAAGGTTAGGAAAATTCTTATCTAAAAATATTCATCGAATATTGTTCTCCTGATCTTCCAGGGTAAATTGGTTGAGGAGGCCAGGAAACGTTGACGGCTTCTCAAAGTTTTTCCATTGTTTGAGAATGAACTGTGAGGCTAGTTCAGCCACGGCCTGTATCGATACATGGTTAACGGACAGCTGCCTCACTTGCATTACTGACCCGTCAATAACACGCAAGCCGTTCACCCCAAACACCCTAAAAAACAAAAAAACAGAGAAATTAAGCTAATCAAATATCCAGTTGAAGTTAATGAACCGTGAAGCGGTGTGAGAAGACCGTGGGAACCATAGAACCTTTTAGGTCTAAAAAACATGTTTGAAGCTTATTTTTGTTTTTTTGCTGGATTTTAAAAGGTTAGATGTGCTTCAGGAAAATGTTTCTTTGAAAAATAGAGACTTGCACCGAAGGACTACCTTCTCTATGAGAAGACGCTGAAAACGCTTTACTCAGTCAAGAGGGACGCTTGTTGAATCTGTTTACGTGTTTGTGTCTCAACTCCACCCCCCCCCCCCCCCGTGTCCCTTATCACCCTATTCCACCGTATCACTGGTTTACATACCTCAGCTCTGAATCAACCACTGCTTCCGGGTCTGAGCGATCCCGACCAATAGGAGCCGTGCTCGAGTATTTGTATGCTGTGACAGTGACATGGCGGGCAAGGCACTCATAATAAGAGTCTGATTTAAAAGTATGAGCTTCACACCCAGGGAAGTTCATAGGCAAGAGCCTTGCATTGATTTCTCGGAAGCTGGTCGTATTCTCAACAATGTCAACTGCGAATCTGATACCTGTGTAAAATTCGGTTTAGAAAAGTGACTATATTTTTGAGAAGGCATGCCGCTTTTATGGGACTGAGCTGCTACGATAGAGTGCAATGAAACTTGGCTGAAAGGTAAGTACTCACCAGTAGCTCCAACTTTTATACAGGGCCTAGGTTGTTGACCTTTTGTGACCTATGGGGGTCATTAAAGGTCACGGACAAGCGATGCGTCAATCGACAGAGCTTGGTCTCCTAATTCTAAAAATATAGCACACTTGAAGCTTTTGACCTAAAACATGGCCGCTAGATGTCGCAAGGTGGTCATGTTTTAAGCGAAAAGCGTCAAGTATGATGTATTCCTAGAATCAGGAGACCAAGAAGGTTTGATCAATGTATCGTTTTCCCTGATCCATGAGCTCAAGTGACTGACCTTTGGTGACCCCCAAGGGTCACAAAAGGTCAAAGCCCCGCCTAGGCCCTGTACAAAAGTTGGAGGTACTGGTGAGTACTAACTATCCAGCCAGGTTTCATTGGAATCCATCGGAGCAGCTCAGTCCCACAAGCGACATGTCTTATCCTTTGAAATTAACGAACCTTCCACCAGTCTTTCCACGTCTCTAGGATGCTGGAGGTACTTGGGATTCAAAATGGGTTGGACAAACGGGTCTTTGCTCCTCAGCTTCAGGTATCCTGTTCCAAACACTTTGTTCAGCGACACCTATAAAAAAGACGCAGGCTTAAATCTTCGTAGTTTTTTTTTCAAAAATTTTGTACTTATAAATACTGTAATAAAATTAGCTGAAAATTGCATTAATTCGTTCCAAACGAAATTTCGGAATGGGAGATTCTGGATTACCATTTGAAAAAATGCATCTTTTCCTTTGACCCTTCCATAATATTTACGAGAAATGGAAGGTTTGATATTGAAAGTCGTTGCCATGTCCTGCTCATACCGCTCATCGACTGACCAAGCCAAGAAATAGGAATGAAGATCTGGAAACTGAGCGTAGCCATCACGCTTTGCAAAAGAACTGCTCCAGGTGTATGTCGCTTCGGATCGAGAACATTGTAAGGGCCCTTTTCCCGTTGTCATCCATTGTAGAAATGTTCGGACGTTTATGTCACGTTCCCTAAGGAAACTCGTTCCCTTATCAGCTACAAATGGACCCACTGATTAAAAACAAATGAGTCAAGACCTGAAATTAATACGAATCCCGCGTGACTCAAAAACTGGCTCACCGAATGCTCCGTATTTGTCCTGCAAATTCCTACCAACTGGTGAGTCAACTTTTACTTCTATCTGGAAAACAGAAATACCAAATGATTAAAATAAACCTGTTCGATTAGTTTTTTTCTACATTTTGTCAGGTGTATCATTTTTGATTTCATCTGAATTTGAGTCAAAATATCTTACGCCTAGATCTTCGAGATCTTTCCTGGGTCCAATGCCCGAGAGCATGAGGAGCTTAGCTGATTGGATGGATCCAGCGCTCAGGATGACTTCTTTAGAAGCACGAGCAGTGCGGGTTTGCCCATCTTGAAAATATTCTACTCCGTAGACTTGGTTGTTGGCGTCTATGAGGACCTAGGCTCAGTTTGAACAAAAATGGCCGGAATTTAATTTTTGAATTTTTTTGTATTAGGAATTTTATTTTTATTTTCATTCTGATCATGATTTTTTTCCCCGGAATCCAATTTTTAATTAATTTTATCGNTAGGGGTACAGGAAAACCTGCAGTGCAGGAAAAACCCATACCATGATATGCGGGGCCAGGGGGAATCGAACCCCCTTGACGCTCGTCACAGTGCAGATGCACTACCGACTGAGCTACTCAGCCATCCACTCCAATTTTTAATTAATTTTATCGAAATTCGGTTTCTATTTTCCATGATCAGTGATAAATAAATATAACAGATTTAAATTCCAATTTTTTACTGAAATAATTTCAGTTGAAGAAGAACCAAAAATCAAGTATTCATTTTTGATTCTGAAACTTTTCTGTATGTTGCCTGAAAGTGAATTCTAAATTCCTTTTTTTTTTAAATTCAAATTTTTTTTTCAAAGTTTTTTTTTGTAAGATTAAATTTTGAATTATCTTTCTCCAAACTGAATTTTGAAGTTTTTCTGAACTTCAGTTTTGAATTCTTTTTCTCGAAAGTCAAGTTTCATTCTGAAATTCCCTTATCCTGAAACTGAATGAGAATTCTTTTCCGAAATTGAATTGTTTTCTTTGAATTATTTTGAAGTGAATTTTGATTTCTGAAACTGGCATTGGGCTTCCGTTGTTGAACATATTTTTAGCTTCCCACTAAACTACATTTTGACTCACTATTTTATTAAATTTTTTGTGAATTTTTTGACTTACTTTTGTTACTGTTGCATATTTCCGAATGGTGAGCGTCTCTCGAAAGCCATGGATATCCTTCAAGTACCCTTCATACGCAGACCACCGCCGCCCGTTCTTCAGGTAAAAATCCATTGGAGCAAATCCTGAGAACCAAATCAAGTAATTCATCAGATCGCTTCATGCTTATGGGAAATTCGAATTCTTGCCTTCTGTGATTGGTCCATCCGAATTGGGGTCTCGGATTTTGTATCCGAGCTCTTTTGCTGCCTTGAGTAGCGTAATGGAGCATTTGTGAAGGTGGGACTTCTCTATCGACAGTCTCCCCCCTTTCCCATGGGCCCCGTTTTCAAAATATCCATTGTAGTCCTCCATATTTTTCATAATTTTTAAAATATTCTTCATACTCCATGCATCGTTTCCAGTTTGATTTCCGATGGTATCGAAACCCTAAAAAAAATCCGATTAGCTTTCTTTACGGCGTATCATACGAAATCAAAATTTAAAATTGCGAAGAATGGAAAATCTTTACCTGAACATTTCCTCTGAAGTAAATCATCCCATTGATATTACTTGACCCGCCCAGGCCAATTCCAGCTACCCAGTAGCTTACCTAAAATTTAAATTTGAAAAATTATAAATTTTGATCAGTCGTAATCTTTGAGTGAGTGAAAATTATCTCCAGGTTAATTTTGATTAAAATAAAAAAATTTCCTTACATTATTACGGAGGCCAAAGCAAGCAGCTTTTTGAGGTACGGTCCTCCATTTCCAATCAACAGCGCCAATTCCATGGAGGAAGTAAGTTGTCAGTGGGATTCTGAGGAGGGGGTGAGGCGTCCCACCTGCCTCCAGTAAAAGTACTCTATGAGATTCTGAAAGACGATTCGTGACAACGGATCCCGCTGACCCGGAACCAACTAAAACAAAATCAGAAAAATTCTCATTAGTCTCTACTCAAATTAATCACGGCCTTTTTTGAATCGACAACGAATGTCAAAGCTCTCGGTTGAAAACCCAAGGCAAGGGCAAGAGAATCATTCGCACATTGTTTCCTTTTAATTGGCCATTATTGACATCTTCCGCAAAAAGACGCTCTTTTGTTTTTCTCCCATTATACTAGAACTGCAGAAATTTAAATCTCTCTTCTGTCTTTTTTAAAATCAGGAATTTGCATAAAAATGATCTGTAGTATGACTCTGGCTTCCAATTTGTTTTTTCCAGAGTTAATTGAACGTTGTCCTTGTAATTTATTGTTAATCCAAAAAAAACAAGGAAGAATAATAGAATTACAATAAAATCTCGACTAATCTCATTGTTTCTCTTCGTTTTTTTCTAGCTTGTAATTTCTGTACCCATCCCAATTATATCAAGCCTCTACACCTGACGAGTCATGAAGATGATAAATGAAGAAGACACGACGCCTGCATCTCTTCCTATTTTACTTCGCATTTTTAATTCACTTTCACTCTTGTTTACATCTCAGCAATAATGCATTAGATGAAGTTCAACTCAGACTCATTGTTTAGCAAGAATCGTGCGCAATTAACAAGCGTATAAACGGAACTACATAGTTCCGCAGTTTACATTCTTGCTGCTCTGAATACTGATTTGATTAGATAAGACTCTGTAATAATAAAAATCTCAATGAGTGTAAAAGCAGAAGTCAAAATTATGAAAATATTGAATAACAGAGCATAATTTTTGATGCAGCAATAAAAAACAAATTGACCATTTAATTAATTTGTGGTTTGAAGGGATTCAATTATTATTAAATTATACGGGATCGCGGGATGAATTTTAAAAGGAAATAAAAAAACGTTTAATAAAATTTTCGTACCAACAATAAAATCGAATTCTTCTTTCAAGATTGTCAAAGCGTCCAGCCGCCCTCTCCAACATCATATCGTACCTTATCCAGCCATAGAGTAGGGGTGCAATAAACTCAACCCCAAGAATTAAAATCTGCGCAAGCATGGATAGCTGCCCTGTATTTCCAGAAGCGAGGGATCCTCCTGGAATTGGGCCATTGAAAATATCCATGATGGTCGCTGAGGGTCTCAACCGCGTCGAACTACACTAAACGTGTGAAATTCGCTTCAGCAAAATTTTATTCACCGTCTTCTGCAGGGCTTGCTGACACAACTGGAGAAACTCATCCTCAAAGGTTATGGTTTTTAAAATGATTCCGAATCAGGATATCTAATTTACAAACAGGATTTTCTTGATTGGAAATAAAAATTTGGAATAAACAAAAAGACGTTCCAGGAAACAGAAACTAATTGAGGATTATTTCCCACAGAGAACCGGTCAGTGTAGATAGGGGTGAGTGGTCAGTGACTATTCCTCTCTGTCAGTAGGATTCTGAGGATAAAATACTTTGAATGAAGGAGATCAGTTAGTATTTAGTGTACTTTACTTTGGATCAGCGAAAAAAAATTGTAAGGGAGCGTTTCTCCCCTCTCCACATTTTTGAGCATGTTTTTGCTTATATGAAGGGAGAAGCTAAAATTGAATCGAGTGAGATTGCTTCATTTTACGGAAGCAGATGCAGATGAATTGTTCCTAAGCTACTTTACTATGAAATGAAGTCCCGCACCAAGGCACGCTCACCTATAAGAGTACAGGTACTCAAATTACTTCTGTCCCCATCACCGTCATGCTACCCAAGTAAAAATTATAACCAAGTAACACTACTTCGTATAACAAAATCATTTTTACGGATTTTTTGCTCACTCTGTTGCACCCCAATTCTTCTCAATTAAGTGATAATCAAAGTAAACGTTACAAAGATCTTGTTTTAGCTTTTGCCAAGCCAAGCGCTTAATTTTTTCAAGCCTCATATTTTTTCGTGGGATATCTCCCTTTCCTCCCACCGGTTCGGTGGGAGGAAAGAAAAAGTTGATTTTTTGGAGAAATATTTTGCAAGAGTGAAACTTATAGCCAATTTTGGGGAGATGAATACACGAGCTATAATAGTTAAAGGTCAAGGACAGCATCCTTTCTTTTCATTATGCAAAAACCAGATCAGGTGAATGAATTTAATCGTGACCTCAATTTAGGATCGTCCACCTACTTTTGCATCTGATTAATTAATTGCAATTTATTGCATAATGCATCTAGCCGTAAAAGTAGTTACGTTCTCGTACGTTCAACTTGACCCCCCTCCCCCTGATTTTTGTAAATTGACCTACACGCTATTTGACCGCCAGAGCAGACCTGACCAGACAATCCCATATAATCAGTTAGACTATAAAGTCCAATTCTTTCTATTTTTCACCCAAATGTTTTTTGGCCTCTTTTGTCACGAGTCACCATCATACTAACCTCACCTCCCTACGTAATGCATTTACTCACCAAAAATTCTAATCTAATGCAATCTTCAAAATAATTAAGGAAAATATAGAGTACTTTTACCCTTGTTTTTTCTAGTAGGTAGGATAAAGTGTTGTGAAATCTAAAAAAATATTTTCCATTTTTACTACTGCAAAGGACATCTTGATGAGTAAGAGGAAAAATATGATCTAAGCTTGACCCAGTTTCATTTTTTGGGTTTAAGTTGATAGTACTAGTAATAAAGCAAATTAACCTGAACAGTGATTTGACCTTGGAAGGCACTAGGTTGGGTCTTCAATTTGTACATTATAGTCGAATTCCTTTTAACTGTGCTGATGTTTTTGCTGATATTTTCTTGTCCATTGAAAAAGCTTCCTCAACCCAAGAAACCATTGGCTGTATTCAAGGAAGGCACGCTATCCCATAGCTTTATATCTGAAATTCCAAACTGATTCATGGGAAGTGAAAAAAAAAGTCAAACTAATTCAATGCTGAAATAAAATTAAAGAAGCGATAAGATTTTGATAATTCTCAGGGTGATTTCCTGTTGTAGCGTGCTTCTGGAGAAAGCTATTGAGATTCAGTGGAATGCAGCCTTATCTTAATCTTAACGGCAGGTTAACCAAAACGTCTACAACCGTAAATCGACGTTTAAATGCCTTAGTAGTATGTCTTATTTTCCGCAAAGCAAACAAGGGCATCGTCGCATTCTACACTAGATCTTGCATTCAAATATTTTTTAGAGGTCAATTTGTTAACCCCTAAGCAGAGAAACCCCTGAAGGATACGCCCGGACTCAACCCTCCGGCCCGGGGATGTTGAAAATTGTCAACATGTAAAACATGACCAGCAGAGGACGCCAAACCTTTCACTCAGTATTAAATGACCTCTGGAGGCCATGTTTCGCATTAAGAGGTCAAGGGTAGTGTATATTTAGCATCAGGACATCAAGCCCGTTCGATTGACGTATCATTTGATCTGATCGGCGACAGCTGACTGACCTTTGGCGACCTCTAAAGGTCAAGCAAAAGCGGATTTCGAAATCTAACGAGGGGGATTCATCCGGCAAAATTTGCCCTCCCCCTTTGCGTGTCAAGTTAAAGGCAATGTTTAAAGCTATCTTTAAAGTTTTAAACCAATTCTAGCAGACGGAGGGTTCGTATAATGGTACCACTGCTGCCGTGACCTTTCCAGCAGAATTCAGCGAGAGGACTTCTTCAGCAAAGTTTGCCGTCCGTCCTTGTCGGCCGTTATTGTCGGAAGAATTTCGGCGAAGTGCAGAAGCTCGGGTGTGAAAAGTTGAGTTTTTGGCTGGAATCCACTTGTTTACACTTTTTTTTTGCTACTACTACTACGCGTTTGTTTTGTCTGTCACGCTGTCTGACTCATCTCGTCTGTCTGATTCATTCATTTTCTTGTAAAAGTTAATTAGTATTGAAAATTTTGTCAAGAAATTAAAGCTCCATAAATGTGGGCTTAAAGGAAGTTAAATGCGTTCGTCACTGTTACTGTCCGAGTCAAAGCCAAGTTTCCACAACAATCCCCATTATTGTGACGCAGGTGGCCTAGATACTATCATTACCAAGGAGAAGGAACGGCGACATTGCAACGTCTTCATCCCCTCAGGAAGGTCAAAGTCAAAGCCGCTTCTCTCTAGTCGATCATTTTCAGCACCATCTTCCTGCAAGTCCTGGTCATATTACTGGAGAAGAACCCGATTTACCCGTAGACTGGTCGCTGTGCTCATTGTCCTTGCTGTTCCACTTTACTTCCACAAGTTACATCTTCGACGGGCTCGACTTCAAGATTATAAGCTCCAGGTAAGTTACTAGACCAGTTCAGCTCGTTTACTGAGAAGGAATTATGACAACAGTACTAATTAGACTATGCTTGATTCATGCAGGTCGTTGAGCTGCAGCAAAAAGTTGCCGATCTTGGGATTACCATCCAGAAGGCAAAGTTGAAGACCCAGCTGACAAGAATCGCAGGAGAGGGGGTTGCAGTACCTTCCAGAGTTGTCCCACCAGTAGTTATTCCAGTATTTAGCTGAATAATCAGATGTAAGTTCCTTTTATCGTAATTTGTCTTTAGGTCTAACTCATAATTAATTAATTTTTCCAGAAGAAGCTGCAGGACACATTCACACGAGCACAGATAAAATGGGTGCTAGTGGATGTGAAACCGAGGCGTACAAACTCATGATCTCTGATATCTCGACCTGTGCCCCTGGAGACGAGAGCGGAGTGTTCATATATACCCTAGCTGCTTCTGATTTATGCAATGCAAATGCTAATGCCAAGGGCAGTCGATCCCGAGGGAAGCAGATGAAGTTACGAGTGAAGCTGGTATGGATTCAAGGTAACATAGTCAACATTCAGGAAGAAGGAAGTGAAAAGATACTGGTGATAGCGAATGGATCTCATAAAGCCAAAGTGCTCGGATTCAGCTCTGTTCCAGGTGGAGATCATCCTAAAATTCGAGCAGGTTAGCCTTGGAGGATTTCCTGGATTTTATCATTTCTTAATCTGCTTTACTTTCGTTTTCAGGTAGCTATGTTGCTATCCTTGGCGATATTCTATCAACGGCACCTGTACGGATAAGAGCAATCAAGGTGACATGCCCGGAAAATGAAACCCTTCTGGAATCAATGTGGGATGAAGAAGTGAGGGACCTGAAACTTTTCTTGCTTGATATAAGTAAACCAGTTCTTGTGTCCAAAAAATAATTTGAGGACATGACGGGTATGCATTGATTATTAATAAAAGTATTATCGAGCTATTCGTTGAAGACCATGTAATGAATCATGATTTGCTGCGATTCGATTTAATGCTTTTTGGCCAGAGTTTCCTTCGTTGCGGGCAAGACAAGCAGGCGATTTCAGACTCCTCTCTGCGACGCATGGAAAGTTACCAAAGTTCTGACTCAGTGACTCAGAAGCGAACGCAACTCAGATTGATTTAAGCCATCAGTGTTGAGTAAAGTATGTACCCATAGACATATCCAGTGAAATATCCTTATCTAATCATCTGTGGGCTAATTTTCAGCGAATTGTGACAAGTGTCGACCGAGCTGACGAAGCTATTGTTGATTACGTACTTAGCTATTTTGTAAACGTGGAAAAAATGAGAATCTCAAAGCGCGAGTTTTGTAGTATAATTTTTTTTGACAGTTTTAAAAAATCTGAAAAATTGTGAAAAATCAGTTTTAGAACTTCCATTTACATTTAGGACTTCCGTATTTGCCACGGAGGTCTTCACCCTTGCTAGCTAGCGGTATGATGTACCGTTTCCTGAGCAAGGTCACCTTAGTTAATCTAGTTCTCTGCTGCTTATTTGTCAACAATGGAGCAGATGATTTTGAAGAAGAAACTTACGGTGTTAAGTATGCTTCTAATTGTGAAGGTAAAAAGTTAAACAGCGTAGATTTAATTGTACTTCGGATAGAATTTTAATTTCTTTTTTGTAGTTTGCAAAATCCTTACGACGGAGCTGGAAGCAAAATTAGAAGAGACAGCGAAACAGGGAGGGCTCATCGAAACCGGATACCATCTTGACAAGCGACTGAAGGAAAGAAAGGAATATAAAAATAGTCATCTTCGCCTCATTGAATCTATGGAGTCAACTTGCGAAGGCGTGCTCCGTTATAACCTTCACAAGGAACGAAAAGACAGTACGAGATTTGCTAAAGGTCAGAGCCAGACTTTCTCGACACTCCATGGCCTCAGGTAAGCATACGCTCGACCGCTGTCCATGTCACCTAGTTTAACATGATGCTTATGATTTTCAGAGCGAAGGGAGTAAAAGTTGATCTCGGGATTCCATATGAAATGTGGGACAAACCCTCAGCTGAAATAACTCAACTTAAGTCACAGTGTGAAGACATGATGGAAAAATATGAGTCCGACATTGAGGACTGGTATGAGGAGCGCCAAGGTGAAATATCCCTTCAGGAGTATCTCTGTAAAAATGTTGTTCTCAAACACGAAGACCCTTCCTGCCTACAAGAGCGTCTTCCTGGAAATTTAGGCAAAGATGAACTGTAACGTAAGACCTTATAACCTGAAGTTTTTACTTCCATTTTCGCGGAATCGAGCTAAGATAGGTTTAAAATCAATTTCTATAATTTTTCGAATTAACGGGAAGACATGTTTCTCTCTTTACTATTCATTTTTTTAGTTGCTTTGTCTTACTCTAAAAATATCCCCGGTATCCCACCTTACATTTCTTAAGCTGAACAGAGAGAGGTAGAAATTTTTATATAGAGACTTTTTGACCACGAACTCGAACTAATTAATTAGTAATTATGGAATTCCAAACCACAAGGAAAAAAAATCTCACATCCAAATATAGAATGGAACAGAGTAATAAAATAAGGATATGCTATCTCTGGGTTCCAAGTTTTTCCTACGTTCCCTTCCCTTCCCAATAAAATTTTAGTATTCCTAACACCGAAATATTTAAAATTAAATATTGTTTCTTGCATGTAGAACGTAAAAATTTAATTAGCTTGAGTTATTGAGATAAATGACTGAATCTGGATTGGATGAGTTTTTTTCGAGGAGAGAGAAAGCTAAGCGTGGGCTTAGTAACAGGATCTTCAGAGTTTTCACTGTGAAAGATTTCAAAGGCGAGTCTAGAAAAAAAAATTGGATAGAAAAAAAAGATTTACAGGATATCTTGGATGATGGGATTAATTAATATGTTGTTAAAGCTTGACATTAATTGAGTATGCTGGAGAATGGAGATTAAGAGTAAGTAAATACGGCAAGGCAATTCAGTCGTGAGCTGAACGTGAATAACACTGAGGATAACGTTGATGATCCAGAAAAACAACTGGGAAATACTTTTGACTACTATTTCAGACAAGTTAAAACGAGTTTAGTAGGTGTAGGTATAGATGCTGGGGTCAAAGTCAGGTAGGGTCACGATACGGACATGGGGGAGCATGAGAGAAGACAAGAGACGAGGGAGGATTTGCTGGAATAGTGGTGACGACAATGCTCGCTCACTTCTGTAACTGTTAAACACTGAAGGAATTTACTCCAGATTTCATACCATCTCGTTCTCATTCTCATCTGCTTGCTCCACTACTGCCGGATCCACCAGTATCGAACCGCTCATTCCTTTCACCGGGGTCGTTGGACATCCTGTAATTTAGAGGCACTTCTTCATCAAATTCCATCTCACGCTCTTAGTTCGTCCCTCTCAAGGTTACCTCCACTACCGCTATCCGAGGATTCCGTAAACTCTGGAGTAATTTCCTCTGTCCATGTCGGTGTGCCAGAGGCCGTGCGATCAGTTGTGGCCGGTGACCGGGGTCCGCGATTCCCAAGTCCAGAACTCACGCCGGATGTAGTACTTGATGACGCAACGCTTAGATTAGATCGAAAGTTCTTTGTCTCGATATAGACTTCCGATGTGGAGATTGTCTGTATTTCTGTAGTTGCTTGACTGATTGAATTGCTACTCTGTGGAATAATTCCAGGAGGAAGGCGGGAGGTGTTATTACCACTGAGATTCCAGGCTGTCCGACTCCTATCAGCATTCTCAGAGGGATTTTGGTTGTAATTATTATACTGTCTCGGTGCGTTGCTAAGTATTGAGGGTGGCGCCGTATCAGGATAGCCTGTATTAAAAAGAAAATCATCAATACTTCAGAACTGAGGAATTATTAAGATTTACGCATGCTCAATGCGACTAAAACTATACTGATTTGTATATTTAGTTTTTGCCTACCCCACTACGTCATGCACAATTCTATGCAATGTCCAGCATTACGTTAGTCACTACTTATATGCAGCTTGCATGGTAATCAATTAAGACAGAGAGACCAGACAGGAAGCAGAGATGCGAATGCGAGAATTATTTCAGCAGCATAACATGAGCTCGAGAAGCCAAAGGAGAAGTCGTGTTCTGTGAGGTTAAATTGTGACCTTTAGAAGGTCCGATTTGTCCTTCTCCACCTCCACCCGTTCGTTTTGGCGTTCTTGGGGGAACGGGTGGTGGGACTTTTTGTTTAGTACTCGCAGAGGATCCTCTTTCTGTGGCTGGGTTCCTAAGGACTGCTGGATAACTGGTTGCACTCGTTGTTGGAGGTGAACCATAGTCTGCAGCTCCACCGGACTCTCCTCGCCCCACCCTCTTCTGCGTCTGTTCCTCGGAACTTCGTTTTGTGGCATTTGTTACGGTGGCAGAGCCGGTGATTAGGACAGCAGACGAAGTCGAGGCAGAGGGGTGGCTTAAAGGCGAAGTGAGAAGAGGTGGATCTCCTACAAGATTGATTATAACAAATAGTCAAAAGCTCAGAAAGCCCCACATTCGGATTCGTGAAAAGAAGAAAAGGAAAATTGAAAAACAACAATGGGAACGAATTTGTGTGGTGTTGAAACGGTAAATGATAAGAACACAAAACAAAGGTAATTATAAACAAAAGAATAAGCTCCGCCCTTCCCGTATACAAGCAGAAACTAAGGAAAATACCGACCCACCACCACTGTTGTGCCACATCTGTGTAACCAGTGCAGAACAAAATATTTTGATTCTTTAATACTAGAAATTATACTCACCAGTGGCAGCAACCTCTGAATTTTCCAACTGCTCGCCGGAAGATCTTAACCTCGGTGG
>JABASM010000784.1:0-18780 GCA_019776545.1 Brachystomella parvula | reverse complement strand
TTTCCTTTTTTGATCTTCACTGCCGTTTTTCATCAACTCCTGAATTTACAATGGCTGCTCCAGCAGAAAACGAGATTGAAGTGCTTAGAGAGGTAATTTTGGGTTTTCAGTGTGGAAAAGAGCATTTTTAATTTTTGTTTAAACCTACTCTTCCATGAACGAGTGAATCTCTGGAAAAACTTTGAAAAAATAAAAAATAAAGTGAAAATCAGAAAGGAATTAAAAAATTAATAAAAGTATTTTTAAAAAAATGGGAAGAAGGTTTGAAAAAATATCGTTTAATTCTGTTTCCAGTTCCGAAAGTGTATTAGCGACATTGAGAATGCTGAAACTTTC
Organism: Brachystomella parvula; assembly: GCA_019776545.1. Classification (NCBI taxonomy): domain Eukaryota; kingdom Metazoa; phylum Arthropoda; class Collembola; order Poduromorpha; family Brachystomellidae; genus Brachystomella; species Brachystomella parvula. Next base: position 18,444 of record JABASM010000784.1, on the reverse strand, counting down.
ACAGACTTGTACTGCTTATCATGGCTCCGAGGTGAGTTAATTGGAATTTTTGAAAATTGTGGATTCTGTTCTGGTTTCTGAACGGCTGATTTTTTCGTACTTTTAGCACGAGATCTAAATGTCACCGAGGCAAATGAAATGCTCCGAAAGAGTTTAGCATGGAGAAAGGAAGAAGAAATTGAAGCTGTGGGAGAGTGGGAGCCACCGTCCCATTTTCTGTCGGATTACGACTATGAGATCATTGGAGACGATGATGGTGGACGCCCAGGTGAGCTGCAAACACGCCATACAAATTCAGGAAATGTATTTTTGGATATTTTGCTGTCAAAGCTTGGAAAACTATTTGGTTGATTTTATTCTCTAGTTTTTCTTTCTTCATTTTTTTTTTATGTTGGACGCTAAAATTTTGATAATGATATGTTATTTATTATTTTTTTTATTTCAAGTGTTTCTTTTACCTTTTGGGGAATGGGACGTCCGAAAAGCGACTACGGCGGGAGAAGCAAAGGTCTTAATTCGATACGTTGACCAGATTTTTCATAATATCTTTACAAGAACTCGGCAATCGTCTCAGAAGCGAAATCAAGAAATAACTCAATTCGTTATGATAATTGACATGGCCAATTTCTCAATCCGGCAACTTACCTCCATTGCTAGTTAGTACCAAGAAAAAAAAATTTTCGTTTTTCAAAATTTTTTTTTAGCTTTCAATTTTTTATAGCGATACTCCAATTCGCGAGTCGATTTGAAGCGAACTTCCCCGAGACACTCCACAGTGCATACGTGGTCAATGCCTCCCGAGCCTTTACAATGCTGTTTGCCATTGTGAAGCCACTTCTTTCAGCACGGACGATCTCCAAGATTCAAATCTTTGGGAAACCGGATAAATGGGAGCCTTGTGCTCAGGGCCAATCTTCCCCTGCACATTCTACCACCTGAATTCGGTGGGACGCGGGGAGGGAGGAGGGTATGGTTAACTAACGATAAGCTTTTTACTTACAAGGGAACACTACTACGCCTCGAATGCAGAAATTACCGCCTTTTATCTCTTCCTGGTGGTAAGCAAATACGGTCCGGGACATCACTCTTACTGCTTTCTAGGTTTCACCAAACTATCGTGCCCCTATTACATTTATGGGGATTTCTTGTGGAATTTAACTAGCAAACAAAATAGCTTTTTGAAATAATCGTTTTTTTAACGATGTCTCATCCCCAGAAAAGCTGATTTGGAAAAAAATCAAAGGAGGTGAAAATCTGCAAAGGCTTAAAATTAGGTAGCGCAAAGTTTATACTCATTTCCCTGCTGCAGTAGCAGTTGGGTTTTTTTTTGAAAGTTATGGACCAATTTTATACTTTAGCGATTTTTGGAAATCCTTGATCTGACCTGTAGAATTTGGCATTCCTAAAGGTGGAGGCACTTTTAAAAACATGGTGGCGGCACCCTTGAAAAAAAAAACAATTTTTGCAAAAACCAATAAAATTACGTTTTGGGCCTCAAATCCCGCAGAATCGAGTAATATTCAGAAATCAACGAGATTTAAGCTGCAAAAACGGGATTTTTGGGCATCCGAAAAACTTAACTTCCGTATCACTGTTAGAAGTGTCACGTGCTAAATCCCATAAGGATTTTCAAAATGTAGAAACCTCCGAAAAATTCAAAGTGCTTCTAGCGAAATTCAGTCTTATATTTCCTCACCGATTTGTCGATATCCGGGAATTCGAGGTGTTCGACGTCGTTCCCTTGTTTGCTGATGATGAGAATGAGGTTGATGGCAGGATCTAATGTCCTTTCTGTCCTAGATTTCAATGGGTCACATCCCTCATGTGGACAGGGGGGCGACAGAGAAGTTGAACTACATCACAGTCGAGGTGGAGGCAGGGAAGAAGTTTGAGCTGGAATTCACGGTGACCCATCCTCAGAGTCGCATAACGTAAGAGATTCATTACCCCTCATTATGACAGGAGTATCAATTGGATCTCGAGAGTAGCGGAGCCTCATCTCCGAGAAATGAACCTGACAGAGAGAAATCATTTGCTGAGATGTTTTTAGATGGACTTTTGAGACTGAGAAATATGACATTGGATTCTCCATCAACTTCAACAGGGAGGAGGAAGTCCTTCCGTTCCGAAGATCCGATTCTCATATGAATGAGGAGTCTGGAGATTTCATTTGTGAAAAACCCGGAGAATGTAAGTTTCAGTTCCAAAATCCTAAGATGACGAATAGAGATTTTATATATTTTCTCTATGGCTCATTGGATTACTAGGTTAGGGAGTGATTATTTATTACTCTTTTCTTCTCTAAACAAATAGATTTCCTCATCTTCGACAATACGTACAGCAAAATGAGGGGGAAAGTGGTCCATTACATGGCAGACTTGATTGAGGCAGTCAAAGAAGACGAGGATGAATAGGGATAATTCCTAGGAGTCTTCTCTAATCACCACTCCATTTCCTCCCAGCTCTTCCAATAAATCCTTTCCGGTCATCCTCACTTCCTTCTAACTAGGATAATGAATTAAGCTAATTTCCTCCTAGCAATTTACTCAATTCGATGAGCACGGGCTATTTTTCAGTTTTTTGGAAAGAAGAACTTGGCTAGAATTTACGTCGGTTATTTTTCAGTATGTCAGAAACCTTTTCCAGTTTTTAGCATGTTTAAAACCAAGCGAGCAAAAACAAAAATTTTAAAACATTGTACAAGACGAAGCCTATTATTTTCTTTATTTTCTTTTTTAATTTCGGATTCATTTTAATTTTTCATTTATTTTTATGATGAAGGTGCTCTTCCGCCCATCACTCAACAAAAATCTGAGTTCGGTTTTTTTGATCTGAAGAACCTGAATTCTGAAGTTTCGAAAATTAAAATTTCAAAAGAAAAGTCGAATTTCTGATTTTTTGGTCAGTTTATTTATGTTTGCACGAAGTGTCTGTCCGTCGATCTCTCATCAAAAAAACTTCAAAATATTTGAATGCGATTGAAATGAGACTAAAATGCAATTCGAATGCAATTCAAATTCAGTTGAGATGCGTCGGAATTGTAACCGATCGAATAATTCACCTTCGTCGGTGAGATTGCTTCACGCTTGCGCGTTTTCTAGTATTTTTTTTAGTAAAACCAGCAGTATATTTTTTTAGTTCAAAAGCTCACGAAAATGAGGCAAAATCCCACGTTCTGGAAATAATTATAAGGCGAAAAAAATGAGTCATTTGTTTGATAAGAAATTCATTTTTTATTCCCAAGTTTTAAAAACAATTTTTAAAAACAACTTATTCTAAAAACAGGTAATTTTCTAAGAAACTCTTTAGATCGGAGATCACAAAAAACCGTATACTGCTGGGTTGGGTCTGTAGTGGGTTCAACCGTGGTATCCACCATAACCAGCTCCTCCCAAGCCAAGACCATAGCCCGCTCCTCCCGCGGCTATACCACCATAGCCCCCTCCATGTCCGTACCCACCAGCTCCACCTAAGCCATAGCCATAACCCATGCCGCCGTAGCCTCCAAGCCTACCATAATTGCTCATCCCACCGTAGCCACCTAGTCCATGACCTAAGAACCGAAAAGAAAAAGTAAAAATTAAAAACCCAGCATGCAAAAAAAAATGAAATTAGAACAGCGAGAAGTCACGTACCGTATCCAGCTCCATATCCACCTCCGTATCCGCCTCCGTATCCGCCTCCGTATCCGCCTCCGTATCCACCGCCATGGCCATCATAGTATCCCTGCCCGAGTCCCCCAGCGAGCCCCCCAGCGTACCCATGCCCAAGGTTTCCACCGTAGCCATAGGCGAGACCCGGGTAATGGCTGATTCCATGGCTTGTAACCTCCAAGTGGAATGGCTGCATACCCGGTATGCACGGCTCCGTAGCCAACTCCAGGGCCGTAGCCGCCTGAGTACCCTCCATGACCCCCATGTCCAAGTCCGTATCCTCCGTAGGCTCCGCCCCCAACATGCGCATGTCCGTAGCCTGCACCGGCATAGCTTCCATGGTTGTATCCTTCAGCCCCTTCAACGTCCACCGGTTTCTTGAGGACGTTTGTTACTCCTACCTGCTTCACAGCCTTGGCTGCACCGTAATCCTGTATCACTGGAGTGTATTTCTTGACCAGGGGTTTAAGCTCTCCAGACCCTGGTTTCGTGTAATGCGAGGCTGAGGCGGTGTGGGCGTAGCTGTGCGGTTGGTACTGAGCATGCGCTTGAGCATGTGCATGCTGAGCTGCTACAGCCGCTGCAATGGCTTTCCCGTAAGGATCAGCGCCTGAGTGCTGTTTTACATGGGATTTTTGATGGCCGTGAGACGAGGGTAGAACGGAATGTGTTTCCTTGACTGGAAGGGTGTAGTGGTACTCCTTGTACTTTGGAACGGCGCTCCCGTCGTCTTCATCGTAGCTTTCTTCAGTTCTAGCGGCCGTAAGCCCCAGTGCTAAGCAGAACACAAGCCCAAGGTACTTCATGATCAACTTGGAAATGAATGATACGATTATCTAACTCATTCTTGTCATTTTATAAGGAGCATCAGTTCAATTAGATTTAACAGAGTGGTGAGAAATGTGAAATCAAAATAATAACCACCATTTCCGACTGCTACTACTGACTTCGTGACCTCTTGCTTTCACGTTGAACTCCTGTGGGGTAGTACTACAGAGTATGAAGTAATAAACGAGTGTAAATCTCCTTACAAACTAATTACAAAATCAAGTTTTCATATTTCATTTTGATGGGATGGTGAGGAAGGAATAAGAGGAAGTGCAAGTTTTTTTTATGAAAACCCCATGCTTATATTCAAAATGGAATTACCGGAGCGGAAGTGCCCAAAACAGAAAGTGCATTAGTTGATGAGGTTAGTAAAGCTAAATGGATTAAGCGATTAATAATCACAAAATTTGATCACGTCTGTCATTTTTTACCTTCTTCTTTTTAGGAATAATTTTTTTTTGGTACTGACCATGAAGACACCAGACCATGATTATAGTGAAAGTTTGGGTTTTGAGTTTTTTTGAAGGAAAATTTTGAATTTGCAATGAAATTAAGTCTTTTTCTAAAAAATTATGCTCGATTAAGCGGCCGTTAAGGGTTGGACGCTTTAAAACACAGGCCTAGGCCTCAACAGACATGCTTTCTACTTATTCTCAACATTTTGTGGATTTTAGGCAAAAAAAATGTCAGCCTGTGTCACATTGAACACTGACGAGCTTCACTGCATTTCCTTACAAATTGATAAGGGAATCTGCTAATTAGGAACCTATTTTGTCAATTAAAAAAAACTAATTTAATTACTGGTAGAGGCTTTTTACCGATTTTGAGGCCGTCGGGCGCGGATTTTCAAATTGCAGTTTTCTGAAAGTTTTAATTCGTGGCCTTCTGTGTTTTTTTTTGTCTGGAAAAAGTTTTGTCAACTCTTCTATTCTAATCTACTGTTTTCTAATTCGTGTGTTAATTGCATTAATTTAAGTAATTAAAGCTCCACATTGTAACAACAGTCATTCTTCTTTTCTTGCAGTTCACACAGTTTCTTATTTAGTCGGTCAAAATTAATCGTATATCTATTATATTTAGGTAGGAAACAAAAATCACTTTCACCTTCACCTAGTTTACTTACATTACAGCAATTATGGAAATCGAAGTCAGTCTGAAAGTCAGGGTAAGTGATTAAATGTCTTAATTGATTGTACCGTTGGTATATTAGGAGGCGGAGTCAAGGCAGTACTCCCTGGTGCTGCTCCCATTGTAAATTCTAAGCATTTGCAAACTGCTCTACTACTGCAGAATGGGCTGACAGTGTAACTCCTCAAGCACTGGAATAGTACGTGCATGCAGGGTGTAAATAGAGTTTTGGAGCAGCATCGCTAACGCTAAGCGTTTAGCCTTTGTCACTTTTTCTGTTGATATATTGATATTTGCATAACTAGTTCTATGTTTTTGTTTCAGTCTGCAATCAAGGCCAAATTAGTAGAACTTGGAGTTCATGTCGGTAAGTTTCAGGGTTAAGCGACTACTGGTTAATTTGTACTTTATTCTGCTGATTTGTTAATGTTTAGATGATGAGCTCCCGGATTACATCATGGTACTCGTGGCAAATCATCGTACAAAACAACAGATGGAAAGTGATTTGGAGCTTTTTCTGGCGGATAATACAGTTAAATTTACTACTTGGCTCTATCATGTACTCAAGAAATTAGAACAGGTGACCCTTTCTACTGACCCGGCTCCAGCAGCAGCCAGCAAGTCCACTGCAGCGGAACCACTGTCGTCATCACAGACTTCTGCCAAAGAAAAAGTCAAGGGAAGTGAAAAAGACAAAGAAGTGAAAGTGAAAGTCGAGAAGAGCACTGAAAAATCTGATAAGTCTAAATCTTCTACTAAAAGTTCGAGTTCCGCGAAAGTGGTAGCGAAAGGATCACCGGTGAAAAGTATTGCTGGAAAGTCATCATCTAAACCCACGTCACAGAAGTCTGATTCAAAAACAGAGAAGGCCAAAGTTTCAGTTGAAAAGTCATCGGCTAAGGACTCGGATAAGAAAACAGTGAAAAGTGACAGGACTGAAACCAAAGTCAGTAAATCCGGTTCAAAATCCTCATCTGAGAAATCAACAGTCAAGGAACCTGAGAGGAGGGTCTCCAAGTCGGGAAGTGGGGAGACCAAGGTGGATAGCAAGCCGTCTGTAGATTCAACTACAAAGAAGTCTTCTGCTTCTGCTTCTGAAAAAGTTGAGGGCAAAGTTCATTTTAAACTAAAGAACAATTTGGTGAAGAAGACAGAATTCGATAAGAAGCAGGAAAAAGGAGATGATCGAAAAGTTGACTCAACTAGGTACGTATCACGATGAATCTATGCGAGAGTCCATTAAGTTAATCCAATTTTTCTCCACAGTAAACTTGGCGAATCGAGTGACCCTACCAAAGCATTGCCCACCTCTACGACCAATAGCGACGAAGCTCACCCAGACTCAAGCTCCGTACACGAAGATATTCTTAGCCTTGCTGATGATGAGGTTGGAGATTTGGATGCAGGAATTACTGGAGAGGCAAAAGTCACCACGTCTCGCAAATCCTCCAAGAAAGGCAATCCTGCGGATGAAGACGTGGCCAAGCTTAGGGAAATAGCATTAAAGACCAAGTCACCGAATCCCCGGAAGCTGGGAAATGTTGATGCTATTCGTGGTATTGTCATGAACAATGAGAAAGAGAACACAAGCAGACGAAAACGTGAAGCAGGTAAAAGTCAAATCACAATTTTTAGTTTAATTTTTCAAATGAAATTTTCATGAACGAATTTTGACAATGATTTATTTTCATTTTCAATTTTTCTTTGTTCTATAGAGCCCAGGCCTCGTTCACACTCCTCAAGAAGCCGCCGTGATGAGTCACCCCCGAAGAAATTGCGATCAGTTGTAACCTCAATCCCACCTCCTAAGAGAGCTCCATCCGAGGAGTACGATCCCACCGAGCCAAAATTACACAAGGTCTCAAGCGTAGTTTGCGTCACCTCCACATCTCAGCGCCCGAAGCGGAACACGACTGATATGAACACAAACCTAATTTTCAAAGCGATGAAGGAAGTTGAGATTGAGAATATCAAAAGGCCAGCAAGAACCAAGGAGGATGATAGTCGAAGACACCGGGACGAAAGGAATAGGGATCGGCCGAGGAGAGGAACGAGGAGTCGAAGCAGGACAAGGAGTAGAAGCAGAGATCGAAGACACAGTAGTACAAGGGACTCTGGGTCTAGACGGGACTACCACTCTCGGAAGCGTGGTGGATCGAGATCCAAGTCTCCACCTCTCCAGCTCTTCACGAGGAAGCATCGGCTCAGTATCAAGGAACGACTCGGTGAGCGCCAAGTCCCATCCTGTGATTTTGAACTCTACCACGGTGGGGCAGTGGAACACGAATTGGAACTCGGCTTCATGAATGAAGAAGAAATCAAGGCTATGGAGAATGACCTCAATATCGTCATCAATGTGCCTAATCTAAAGGCGGAAGACGCAGAGGATGGAAGAAGTGTCAAAGTGAGCAAAGGTAAGGAATTAAAAAAAAAAATTGAAAAAATTTTCCTTTTAAATAGTTTTAATCTCTACTTCAAAACTCCCCTCTTGAAAAATTTCCGCTCACAAAAACTCCGCTTTGCAAATCTCTCATCGTAAGATATCCCTTATCCCTTACCAAAAATCTGCTTCCAATTTCAAATATGTATATAGTAATTTGAAAATGGTTCTAAAATTCCTTGAGAGTTTTATGGAGATTTTAATAAGCAGAAACTTTTGGTAAGCGGAGACTTTAGGGTCGCCGTAGATTTCCCCAAAGCCAAGATTTTGTGATTGGAGAATTTAGAGCGGGATAATCAAGAGGCTCCCAATCTGCTTACTTATTGTTTTTATTTTTTTTTAGGAAAAGAAAAAAGAAAATCTGAAACTGAAACGGAGGAGGAAGTAAGTCCAGAAAGAAATCCGAGTGCTTCAGGATCAAAGAAAAAAGGTTACGAGCCCCCCGACAAAATTTCAATTCGAGTCATGAACTCCAGTGATGAATCGGGAGATTCAGAAGGTGAAGAGCAGAAGGAAGAGGTAGTAGAAGTGGAAGATGAGAGCGAGGATGAGTTAGAGGTTACAGTGGGTGACGACAGAGACATCGATGACCTCATGCCCCCACCCCCAACACAGAGTGAGGACAATGTTGAAGGGAAAAAGTAAGTAGCACAGAATAACAAACCAAAATTCCAGACTTTCCTAAAATGTTTAAATTGCAGGTCTCCTACTACTACAGCCTCTGCCCCTCCAGATCGCTTAGCCGATTTGAGAGCCAAGCTTGCAGCCATAACACGAATAAGCACGAATACGTCCTCATACACGCCGATCGGAGGTATTCAAGCTGCTGCCCGTCAGTCTGCTGTCACCGTAAGTAAACCCATTTCATCAACTCCGTATGCTACTTCCTACTACGGCGCTGGAAGTCAGCTCTCCACAAGTAACCTACAACCACAGCCTAGCACCTGCCAATTCTGGCCCACATGCTCATTTGGAGATAACTGCAGATTCCTACATCCACGATGCAAGTATGGGGAAGGGTGTACGAAGAGGCCAAATTGCCCTTATAAGCATGAAGCAGGCGGAGGTGGCTTCACATCTGCTGCTCCACCGTCCACACTACCCCCCTTCAAGAAGCAGTTCCCACCTTCAACCTACCCTGTCCCACCCAAGAAGAAGCCCTGCCTTTTCTTCCCAAACTGTCACACAATGGACTGTACTTTCTATCATCCGAAGCCATGTCGCTATGGGGCCAGCTGTACCGATTCAAAATGCATTCACTACCATCCGGGTGGTAGTAGCTTAGCAGATGTTAAAAAAGGTCTTAAAATTCCACCAAAGCATCAGTTGAAATGGAGCAAGTGAAAAATGATTAGTGTTATTCTATTTGAAAGTTAATAATTATATCAGGCTAGAAAAGCTCTAATGTACACAAAATTCTTTAGATTCAATTCGAAAAACCCTGAGTCTGGAATCTAAAATTAAAATCCCTAATCAGTTGACGACTGTCAAAAATTATTGTGAAGTAGAGTTTTCAAAGTCAGAGGATTATCTCCTCAGATTAATCATTGGTAATTAAAAAAAATTCCAGGTGACAGTTTTGATGGGTTGATAAGAGAAAAATTTCGTATTTGGTGGTAGAGTTGAGCCACTCCTCGCCTTGAGCTCCTTCGACCATGTCCAACGTAGTCCTCTTTTTGTTGCTGGTAGTGGCGAGCCTTGGCCTTGCCAATGGGCGCGTTGCCTCAGGTCAAATTGAGCAAAGCGTTGATCAGTTCCTACTTCAACTTGCTTCCCATCGTGAGGAGGCTCTGAAATGGGCTCAGGCTTTACTCTACTCCTATCCCCCTCCAGTCGAAGCAGGATTTTTATCATGTGACGTATGTCGACCAGCGTTTGGGCTTGTAAAGCCTGTTGTTGCACTTGGCGGGTCTGAGGAGGAGATTACCAAGGCAATTTCAAGGGTCTGCAAGTTATTCAAGCTCGCACCAGGTGGTCAAGCTGACATCTGCGAACCAACGATCAAAGGTTATGTCGAGCCAATCGTCTACATGCTCCAAAAGAAACCCTGGTTAGGAGTAGATGACTTCTGTGGGCTTATCAATTCTGACTGTGGAACTCCAAACTCAACTTTCACCGACTGGGAGACTCCAATTTCTGGGAAGAAACCCGAGAAAAAGGATCCAGAACCAATTGCTGTAAAAAATAAATTCTACAAGTTTTCCTTCAATATTAAAACCTAAAATTTTTTATTTTTTTTTTCAGGCTGATGTCCCACGGACTAAAATCCTCCAGTTCACCGACATCCATCTTGATCTGGATTATAAGGTCGGGAAAAGTGCAGTGTGCAACTACCCAGTCTGCTGCCGGGAAAAGAATGGGGATCCAACTGACCCTGAGCTTGGGGCTGGACCTTTTGGACAGTCAAGATGTGGCCTCCCCGTCACTGCACTGGATGAAATGTTCAGGAAAACAGCTGAAGATCACTCCGTAAGTTCAGTGACCTTGCGTTTAATGCTAAACAGGTTAACGCGCAAGCGCCATTTGCCCACTAAGGATCTAAGGATGGCGTATTCCTTCAGAGTAGAAATTACCGAAACCTCTATGACTGCGGCAACTAATAATTGTGCTATCCGTTGCTCCTTTTTCGAGTGACCTAGTGGTAGCTTCCGTTAAAATTTTTGAAATTTTTTTAAGTTATAAGGATTTGAAGGGATCACCAAATTTCAACATTTCCAGCCTTGATTGCCTTTGTTAGAAGCTTTTGATCGTTTTCGAAATTTCGGTCACAGGCGGATACGCGGGAGGGTGGATTAGGGTAGATAGGCGCGCACAAAGACATAAACCGCGTTCGTCGGTGAAAAATGCCTGGATACAAAAGTCTCACCTAAATTCCATGGTGTGGAAAAACTTACTGAATTAATTTGCTTACATAGGACGCCAAGTTCTATTTTCATTACTGGGGACTACATCAATGACGCGGTTTGGGAGTATACCTCCGAGCCCGATGGCGTGAATGACCGTACAATCAAGACAGTTATGAAGGCACTTAAAGCTGCATTTCCCAACACCCCAGTTTTCACCGTTACTGGAAATCATGAGACGGATATTGGTATGGACTCCCCATCCAACCACCTTTTACACCCCAGTTTAATTTTGTATTTCCTATTTTTTACTTTTAATTTTAGTGAACATGTACCCACCCCCTGAAGTCTTCAACGACTTTCCCTTGGACTGGATGTACAGGGTTGTGAGTCAGAATTTTGAAGAGTATATGGGAGGACCTGGTCAGATTGGTTCATTCAACTATGGTGGATTCTATACTGTTTCTCCAGTCCCAGGACTCCGTCTCGTCATGCTCAACTCAAATATTTGCTACGTTCAAAATTACTGGCTCCCGTTCAGCCCAAGAGACCCTTTGGGACAGCTCAAATGGTTTTCAGAAACAATGGCCAAAGCTGAGGAAGCCAAAGAGAACGTCATCATCCTCGCACACATTCCACCAGGATCCGGGGAGTGCTGGGGGTACTGGAGCAATCAGTACAACAGGGTCATCACCCGCTACGCCCATCTCATTCGATTCCAAGTTCATGGGCACAGCCACGCAGAGACCTACACTGTATCCTTTGAAAAAGGAAAAGAAGGTAATGACCGTTGACTTCACCAAAATCTAAATTTTTTTAAATATATACTGGAGGAATAATTTAACCAGACGCACGAAGGGGAAACACATTTTTTTTGTGATTCCTTGAATTTTGAATTAAAAATTTTTTCTGAGTCGAATTGCATTTGTTTCAGTTTAATTTTTGACTTTTTGGATTTTAATTTTTGAATTCTTTCCAAAGATTTTAAATACTACAAATAATCTTTTGTTGAATTTTAAGTTCTTTCTAAATACCAGGTTCTGTAAAAAAAAATTGTTAGAAAAACGTTTTTCAGAAAAATTTGAAAAAAATAAAATGATTAGACAGACTACCTATGTGTGGCAGGCATCTTGGCCAGGTGCATACCCTGCCTTCTTCGATGAAATTAATTTTAATTTTCTAATTTTCCTTATAGACGAGGAAGATATCCCAAATGCCATAAGCTTCACAGCTCCAAGTGCAGTGCCTGACTACGGAGGGGTAGGATTCAAAGTCTACTATGTGGATGGGGGTCGCGGACTTGACTCAAGTTGGGAAGTACTTGACCATGAGACGTGGATGCTCAATTCGACAGCATCCAATTCAAAGAACGAAGCAGTCTGGTACAAGGAGTACAGTGCTTCAGAGGATTTCGGCCTCAAAGCTCACCGTCCTGCAGACTACTACGAGCTCACGCTTAAAATGGTGAAAGATGAGGAGCTCCGTGAGAAGTTCCGGACCATCATCCGAAAGAGTGAAACAAATTCATTGGCACCTTGCAGTCAAGGGCAGGATGAGCTTGACTGTAAAACGAGTATCCTCTGTCGTACAGTAGACTATAATTCCGGGGATCGATCAGCCTGTATCAAGCTCCGCAGTAGGCTCGATGGGAGCTTCAAAGAACCTGACAGCGCAGCACCAAGGATTTCCATCCAATCAGCTCTCATTTCATCCACATTCTTACTGCTCAGCCTCTGGCTCTGTTAATTAAAAATTACCAGCTTGTGTCTTGAGCTTCTAGTATATTGCTCCAATAAATTCTATTTTATTAGAACTGGATTCTGATTTCAAATTTTTTTTTTGAGCCTAGTTACCAATTTAACTCCCAAAAATTAATAGAATTATAAATAGAATATTCATAGCCAAATAGTAGTAGCGTCTCACCAATCCTTAACCGACAAATGAAGTGATCAGTTCGGCAATGTAATCATCTGTGGAGCGAACGGTAAGCTGAAGATTGACTCCATCTGAGAGTACTAGCTTAGCTCGAGCCAGGACCTCCACGCCACCTCGAAAAACGCCTAAACAGAAACAAATAGCAATTAAGAGGGCAACTTTTTCGAAAATTTAATAAAATATTTCTAGAATTTAAAAAAAAAATTTCTTATTAAAGAGAGAAGTTCTCGGAACGCACCTGCCAAGGCCAGAGCATGGCTACTCTTCCCTTCCGGAACTCGATCCGTCCTGTCACACGGCTGCATCCCAAGGAACTGTATAATGTTCTTGACAGCCTCAGGAATGGTATTAGCGTTGGACAAAGCAAAAGTTTCTTCTCTCTCAATAGAGAGCTCTTCCCAAGAAGCACCGAAATTCGGACGTGAAACCCCCACCAAGTGATCGCTCAAATTGATATCAATGTCCTCTAACTGAAAATTAAAAAAAGTTAAATAAAACTAAATTCTTCCTAGATTTGCATTGCGAACACTTACGACATATTCATCATCGTAGGCTACGTCCGAGTCCGGCAGTCCAGTATCAGGGTCACAATCTTTAATACGGAACTTGAGAGAGGCGTTGATTGTACCAGTAGCCGCTGCCTCAAAATCCGCTGGCCATTGGATGACCACATAAGCAGTTCCTGGAGTGGCATAGGGTAGTTTTGGAATCCCTACATCCGCAACCTGTACAAATCCCTCGGGAAGTTCCACCTGAACACGAACATTCTCGAGCAATTGGTCAGCAAGTGTGTTTTGCACGTTAAACTAGAAAATGAAATTTCAGTTAGGCTTTTCCTTGGTTTTGAATAAAAGAAAGGCATCCTAAAAGGCAAAAAAATTTTTTTCGAGAATCGACAGTCTGTGTGTCGAAAACGATTTCTTTTCCTTTCTTCTCTTGCATCGCTCAGTGAAGAAAAATGGCGTGATCCGAATAATTTTGGGCAAGTGAAAATCCCGCACGAACTCCTGTAAGAGTCTTCGACACATACGTAGACTTGGAGTTTTTCAAGAAAAACGTTTGCCTTCTCATAGGGTACCGTCATAAATAAATAGCAATGACGTCTTCTTACCTGGAGTACCAAGTACTTCGTGAAGACATGCTTGACGCATGACACGACGTACTCTGTCTCAGACTCCGTCAACGCTATTTTCTCGGATGTCTTGAACAAACCGCCGAAGTTAATTCGAGTCAATTCCGGTAATTTCTTGAGCTCATCCACAATAGAAACTTCGATTTGAACAGCCTTCTTGGGCTCTGGGGCCTTTGGCTTTACAGGCCCATGACCAACAGCTGGCTTGATTTCTTCTGTAACGGCCGTGGCAAGTGGGACTGCCTTGATGTCAAACGGTGAGTCACATGAGGTTGTAAGGTAAGTCCCAAGAGTTTGTTCCAAAGCGACAACTGAAGACTATACAGAAAAATGAAGAAAATTAATTTAGAAGCCCTATAAAATAACCTATAAAAAATAGCAAAGAAATTGAAAGCATACCTGAAGAGAGTTGAGGATGTACTCCGTTGACAATGAACGCTCTGGGGTGGAGAGGAGCTGATAGTAGAGCGTGGCTCGATCCCTGACCTCGTCATCCGAGTCCATTTGAGAGCGCATGAGAAGTACAAGTATGTTTGGAAGGAGGTTCGGGCACTGGGCAGCAAATTGGGCAAGAGCAGAGACGGCTGCTGCACGAACAGCAGGCTGTTCCAAAATGACTCGATTGTAAATGTAGCGGATGTACTTGGATGGCATTTTTGCTTTTGGCCCTTCCTTCCCAAGCAAATGGAGAATCCTAACGGCAAGACTCGTGTGCTCACAGTCCTCAATGAATTCACACAAGTGTGACAACCCTGTGTAAAAGAAATGAGCTTTTAAACGTAATTTACAAGACAAATTAAAAAAAAAAAAAAATGAAATAAAAATAAACCAAGAAAAAACAAATAGTATTGCTATCCTTCTTACCTGCTTCTTTAGCCTCCGGATTGTCTTCAATGATTGTAATGATGGTATCAGCGATGGCTGCCTTGTACTCCAGTCCACCTTCATCCCTCAGAAGCGAAGAGAGAAACTGCATCAATGAACCGTGCTTTCGAGGAAACTTCACGCAGAGTGACTTGATGGCTTGTACAACGACCACCTTGAATTCATCTGGAATCTCGGAAACAAAAGTACTGATTTGCTTCATTAGACGATCAACGGATGACTCAGCTCCAGTCTTCAGTAAAGTTGTGATAGCCAGAGTCGCAATGGAGCGGTTGGAGTCTGTAATTAAATTCTCCAGGTCTGTGTTACAATTAGTTACGGAAGCTGGATGGGCGATTGCAATCTAAAAACAATAAAACCAGTTATAATAATAATTAGCAAAGCAGGAGACGAGAGAAAGAGGAAAATAATAAATCAATGTGCTTATCTCGTTGTAAGGAGCTTTGTAACAGCGAGTCGATCGCTCTTTCGAATGAGGTAAAGGACTCCAAGAGCATGATACTGAACCATTACACTAAATGAAAAGAAGATGTTTGAAATCGGAACTCATAATAATTAGCAAAGCAGGAGACGAGAGAAAGAGGAAAATAATAAATCAATGTGCTTATCTCGTACCTTGTTCAAGGTCCGTACTGCTGCAAATCTAAGGGCTGCCTTTGGGCTGGAGCAGAAAAGCTGAAGCACACTAACAGCTGGATTGATTTCCCTTGGTGTTACTTTCTTAAGGTTGATAATTGCATGAGCCGCTTCAAAAATCACCAATTCAGATTTGTGGCGAAGACAAGCCTCGAGGTAATCAAAGAATGGAGAATCCACTGGATTATCTTCTTCATCCACCAGCTTTGCAGCAATCCGAATCTGAATTCACACAAACCCTTGATCAGAGCATTCAAGTTTAACGAAGCTGTTTACTCTTTTACCAGCAATGATGATGCAAATGGAGACTTCAAATGAGACTTGGTCAATTTTTGTAAGGAGCTTTGTAACAGCGAGTCGATCGCTCTTTCGAATGAGGTAAAGGACTCCAAGAGCATGATACTGAACCATTACACTAAATGAAAAGAAGATGTTTGAAATCGGAACTCATAAATTCAAAACAACCGAATATGGACTTCTTACTTGTCAGAGTTTAAGGCTTCCTGTACTTCAGACACCCAGCGCTTGACGAGTTCGCTGCTAGTGAAATTAAGATGATAGGCTCTCACTAGTGCAGCACTACTTACAGCAGGTAACTTATCCACAATCGCTTGCTTTAAATATCT
Organism: Brachystomella parvula; assembly: GCA_019776545.1. NCBI lineage: Eukaryota > Metazoa > Arthropoda > Collembola > Poduromorpha > Brachystomellidae > Brachystomella > Brachystomella parvula. The sequence goes on along the minus strand of JABASM010000784.1, from coordinate 2,338 downwards.
CTCCAATGTTGTAAGCATTGAATTCTAAAAACAAAAGAAAGATTTATATAGACATAGACATAGTCAAGCTCTGCACTGAAAGTAAGCCTATAATTTACATCCGTGATGGTGCAAAGAGCTCGAATGGCACCTCCTCGATACAAGTCATCCTTTCCCGTCATGTCCTTCGTAAGACTGGATGTAACGATAATGACATCGTCTGATACTGTACTCAGCTCCTTGATACCCAAGTACATCATACGCCGCAAAATTGGATCCTTGCATTGAAACAGCCTTGTCATAGCAAAGAACGTCTCCGTAGCCTCTGTCGTTCCAAAAGTCTGCCCTTGGTTGAGTAAATACAGGATCTTGGAGAGAATCAGCGTACATTTCCGTGGGTGGATGATGCTATCGTTAAAAGCCCGTGCTTCTTGCAGAACTGAAGTTTTTTCCAGCGACGCATAGGGATTCGCCGCATCTAGAGTAAGAGTTTAGAATTCAATTCCAGCAGCCGTGGCTAAGCAATGACAAATGAACCACAAACTTTCAAGGTCATCGGCCGACATATTCTAGGTCGGTGCATAAATATAATCTTAATTCGCTTATAAAATCGTAGGACCGGTATAAGGTACCCAATGTTTGGATATGCTAAAGTTAACACTTACTTTCTTCATCTTCCTTCTTCTCTCGCCTGAAGCTCATGTTGAAGCAGTTTGAGCCGATAAAATTTGTATCGGTAGGTAGCCAATTAATTAGATTACTTTTTTTCTGTTTCCAAACAAACAGATTGAAAGACTCAAGACTCCCTCAGATTGAAAGTCTCAGATTGTGACAACTCATCTGCAGTTTCAAAATTTTTGCTCCGTGGAGAGGAACGCAGAGCACGTGACCCGATTTTTGACTTTTCGTCCTCCTCCTCTCGCGTCCTTTTAGCTAAAAAAAGCTTAAAAGTATTTTCAATAATTAATAATTAGCGATTAGACTTTTTTTTCCAGCATTTCAAATGACTTGAGGGGTACAGCTGTAGAGGGGCACTAAACTCGGAATTCACTTTACTTTCTGTGGACCATTATTCTGATGTCAAGTTTATTCTCTTTGCCAGCTTTGGCTAACAGAAACATAAAGTGAAGTATAGGATTAGATTTTACAGGGAGAGAAGAGTTGACTGTGCTTCTGAAAGTTGAATACTAATTAACTTGACCTTTGTTTTCTGTACCTTCAGTCCTATGAGTCAAATGAAGGTGATCTGAAGGGAATTGCCATGAAATAGGACAGAGACTAGAACTTCTCAATTCAGTTTGGAGACTGGTTGAAGAAAAGTCCTTTGAAATTAAGTTGGAAAATCGTCAACATTAGACGTAAGTTGAAAATTCTAATTTATAGTAAAAGAATGCTGGATAAATTAACTAAAGGTCTCGAATCTTTTACCGGGTTTGTATGTTACTTGACATGACCAAAAAATGTTAATTGTCATTATTAAAGCTGCATATGAAATTTTGAAAAAGTAAAAAATGCTGATAAGAAATTCAAGGTTAAAAAAATGCAGCATTTCAAATAAATGTCAAAATTTTAAAAAAAAATCAAAATTTCGACAAAAAAAATTAAAATTTAAAAAGAACATCCAGATCCCTTTAAAAATTCAAAATTTTGAAACAGATTGGAAGAAACTGAATACCTCTTAAAAAACTAGTATATTTCAAAAAGAAAAAAATACAAAATTTTAAGAAAATGTCAAAATTTCAAGAAAAAAAAATCAAAATTCTGAGAAGTCATCATTTTGAAAAAATTTGAAAATCCGAAATTTAAAACTTCAAATTTCTATGTCACCGACACGACCAAAAATGCTTTTTACTTGTCATTGTTGAAGCTTATGTGGAGACTACAAATACAACTGTTGTAGATAGTTTACATTAGCCGCTACAGATAATTCGATGTAATTAACTATCAGCTACAGTTAAGTAAACTATTTACCAGAAACTCCCTACGCACAAACAAAGGAAGTTTAGAATATCCAAAAAAAACTTGAACAAGCGTAAATTATTAAGTAGCTGCACATGTATACTTAATGACGAATTATACATACATATAGAAACTAATCATATGTACACATGAATTCTTAAATATTCTCTTAATACGAAATTATATACATATAATTATAATAAAATTTAAAAAAAATTTTCTAAAGAGGAGAGAAATTAAGACAATAGGAACAAATAAGCGAACTGGAAATAATCTAATCTTGTCTGATTAAACATACAGATCATAGAACAGCTGACTTTCGTAGTATGGAATTTTATCGATGTATTTACCTCTTCGTCCACCCACGTTAGTTTCATCGTCTGATCTGTAGTGTCTATAA
>JABASM010000783.1:0-18782 GCA_019776545.1 Brachystomella parvula | reverse complement strand
AGATTTTTACATTTGAGATTTTCACCCATTTGAGATTTTCACGTATTTGAGATTTTCACATTTGAGATTTTCACATTTGAGATTTTCACAAATTTGAGATTTTCACATTTGAGATTTTTGTTTTTGAGATTTTCACATGGAACCATTACTTTACTTTTACAGCGCTGGAATCGGATATCATTTCTTGGAAGTTAGCGACCGGGTTATCCAACTTTATGCTACCACAGCGAAGTGAGTATAATACAGATATAGCTGGTTAAGAGCTTTTTTAGTCTGTAATATTTACAGGCAAGGAAAGCCAAACATGGCTCAACTACAAGGGTTCGAGCTGTTCATATCACCGCGCCTTGGGTCGTCCTTTACTACACTTGTGGAAATAGTAGAGCTTTACAAAGGAAACGTCGTGAAGCAGATGGGTCCTAAAGTTTTGGCATTTGTTAGTACAAAAGGTTTGCGGATCGCTATTGATTTCATTCCTAGCCGTAAAATTATACTGAGACTGACTTTTTTTTTCTGTGAAGATGAGGTAGATGAAAGAACACAGAATATCATGGACGCTCAGTTGCATGATGTTCCTGTAGTCACCGCGGAGTTTCTCATGGAGATAAACTCAACATCAGATATCACTCAACTGTCCCAAGAGCACCTCATTTCTGGCTGGACTGTGAAAGATGCCATTCCTGAGCGAATGACTTGGATCAATCCGGAGTTCGGACTGCTCGGCCAACAACGTATTAAGGAAATCTAATAATTTTTTAAACTTGGTATTTAAACTTCAATTTTTAGGTAAACTCAAGAACCCTAACGAGAAGAAGACTGAAAGAGTGAGACTTCAATTAAAGGAAGGTTGTGTGGTAGATCCAGACTGCGAGCTTGCTAGCTCAACACACGTGTACAAGGTTTGTTGCTCTTTTATTCTCATTTCCGCAAATCAACGGAAATCAAGGCTAGTAATTTTGAACTGTTATACAGCAAAACAATACGTCCTACAGCGTTGTGCTCAAGAAAACTGATATTGACACTAACGAAAATTTATTTTGCAAGCTACAACTTCTGCAGGATGATTCCCACCAGTCGTAAGTTTTAAGGCTGGCGCCTACTCAGACTGTTTGGAATTCTCAATGCATTACTATGTCCCTTAGCTACCACGTCTTTCGCTCTTGGGGGCAACTTGGAAGTTCTTCATATCAGAAACATACCGAGAAAAATCTGTGTCTTTCGCGAGCAGTCATGATTTTCACTAAACACTATATGACTCATACTGGTAATCGCTTTGGACAGACGTTCGTAATGAAGCCTGGCATGTACATGCTAATGGATATTAATTATGAGCAACCGGTGAGTGTATTCTGAATCGTGTATGCGTGGCTCATTATTATCCAATTTTTAATTTCTAATTCAGCCGGAGCAAGAACTGCAAGTTTCTGCACAGTCAAAGTTGCCAAATAGTGTGCAACAGTTAATTTGCCATATCTTTGATATTAAGAAAATGTTGAATGCTCTCGTTGAATTTGAGGTATGTAGCTTGACGAGTTTACATAACTTTATAACTGTCTAACTGGGAAATCGTATTGATGTAGCTGGACACAGCACAGATGCCACTCGGAAAAATCAGTCAGGAACAGGTGCTCAAGGCTTACTGCCTTTTGGCTGACTTGATGAGCCTTTTAAACAATCCTCAAGCCGATGGTTTTATGCGAACTGCTGTGGATTATTCCAATCGTTTCTTTTCGCTAATTCCGCACAGCTTTGCGGGTAAAATTCCAGTTCTTGCCACGAAAGCAATGGTTCAAGTAAGTTGCGATATAGATTACGGATTTCTCTCCCGTCCCCGGTCTGAGTCTAAAATTTACTCTTTCAATAGTCAAAGGTGGAAATGCTGGACCAGTTGCTGGAAATCGAAATTGCTTACAGAATGGTTGAAGATGCTAATGGAGGTGGAATTCCAGTCGACAATCACTATTTGAGATTGAATGCTAGCATCATTCCGCTTGAACGAACTTCATCGGATTACAGTTTCATTGAAAAGTACCTAACGAATACTTGTGGTGCTACACACGTCAGTCTCTACTCTCTGAACATTGCGCAGGTAGACCAAGAATAAGACACATCTGAAATAGTTTTCTAACCTTTTCTTTATCACAGGTTTTCCGCGTGACCAGAGAAGTAGAGGTAACTCGGTTCGAGCCTTTTAAGAAATATTCGAATCGTATGCTTCTTTGGCACGGATCTCCTACAACTAACTTCGCCGGTATCCTATCGCAGGTATTTTACTGCTCATAATGTCAATCTAAATCAGTTCAATCTGACCCTCCTTAAAATGTCTAGGGTTTGCGTATTGCTCCTCCAGAAGCTCCAGTTACGGGCTACATGTTTGGAAAAGGGATATACTTTGCTGACATGGTTACCAAATCGGCCAACTACTGCCGTCAGGCCAATGGAACTGGTTTACTTCTTCTCTGCGAAGTCGCTCTCGGAAAGATGTAAGTGCGTGCTTGGGCTAGTTTTTCTCTTCCCAATTCTTAACCTTTGAACTCTACCAACAGTGGTCAATTGAGACAAGCAAACCAGGCACTCATTCGCGCTCCCCCTGGGTTTGACAGCATCCAAGGGGTTGGTATGACTGTGCCGGATCCCACACAGTTCATGATGTTAGAAAATGAAATCAAAGTTCCATTCGGACGTCCTGCTAATGCTAGTGCTGGCTATCACAACCCTGCTCTGGGGCCTCCTACTCTTCTCTACAACGAGTAAGTGATTATTAATTTCTTAATTTCTAATGAAGGTAAACCGGGACTGATTATTTTGATTCTAGATATATTGTCTATGACGTGGCCCAAGTCAAAATCCGTTACTTGGTGCAAGTGAATTTTAATGCTCCTCGTCGCAGGTAGTTCAGTTCCTATGTCACCCCCGAAAGCGAAAGACTTTTAACGTCTTAATTATTTTTTACTACTTTTCATAGCAGCTAGTTGTTTAAAACAAATATCATTCCGTAAATCCATGAACTACTGATGAATCTGGTAATAAGGTCTAATGCGTTTTTCTTACTTTTCTACTTGAAACCAAATAAAACGACCCGTTGGAAACTTACGACAGAATTCAATTCAGATAGCTTTGATTTCTGACTACCCACAAAAGTGCAGGGTCATTACATACTCATCCTTTACTAGTCAAATTTTCTCAAGGCTTGGAAAGCTGAAACTTACATTTTCAAACAGCGTAGAAATAAATGAATTCACCAAAAGCAGACCAAAACAGCAGAAAAATCAATGGTAAATACCGATTGAATGGCGACTGAGCTGCTTATTAACCATTTCCTTCCTCGTCGAGATCCTTAACAAGGTGAAAAACTCCATTGACCATGTCCTCATTGAAGTCATCCACGGAAAGATTCGCGAATTCTACTAAGAGGAGCTTCACGGTCTGTAAAGACAGTGTCTCAGCGTTTGAAATCACAACACCCAATTTCTCGCCCACCCAAGGAGTCATTTTGAGGAGGCCCTCCACACTGAAGAGTCCAATTAAGGAGTCGAGCTTGACAATATGAACTTTGGTTCCAGGCAATAGTCCAATCACACCCACTACCGAGCATCTAGAAATAGAAAAAGATTAGTGCGACATGAATGGATGAAGAATCAAGCCTCTGTCTTGCGTACTGTGATTGTGATTGAGAAGACGACAGGGACGCTTCTGTCTTGGCTTCAGACTTGTCTCGTTTCTTTGGTACCAAAATTCCTTCAGAAGAAATTGTTCTTGTAAGGCTGAGGAGATCATCTTCTGGAATCAGAACCACTGGATTGGATGTCAGAGGAGATTCTTGAAGCAGCATAGCGGCATTGAATGAGCTTCCAGGTTTTTCCCCGTCGGATTTTTGTCCCACAACTGGCAACGAGTTTTGTACAGGTATTGTGCTTTCAGTATCTTCCCTGGATTCTGTTAGACTTTGCCGCCGTACGGTCGGGCCATTGAAAGGAACTGACTGCTGAGGTTTGGGTTGAAAAGGAGGAGGATGATGCTTAGTAGAACCAATGCTGACAGTCGTGCAGGCAGGGATTTGTGTTCCTTTCGTCTTCCAGTTTTGCAGGTCTTCGAGAGTAATTTGACGGGGAGATTTTTTCTGCACTGGTATTTGTGTAGGAAACTGAGCAGAGGAACTGACCGAGGCTGGTCGTTGCTGATTGCCCTTAGCTAACAAGGCCGGATGTGTAGCAGAGAGTGTAGGGACAGTATTGTCCGGTGGTAATGAAGATTCCCGCTGGCCTTGTTTCGGACGTTTTTGACTTTGTTCAAAAAAACTGTTTGACTTATGGCGCTTGCGAGACGGCTCGTAGGAGGTGTTGGAATTGCCACTTCCATTCATGTGGCAAGTTCGAATTCTTTCGAAAAACTCGTCTGCGGTTGGATTACGATTCGGAGGCGGTTCACCCGATGAGAATGATGTTGATGGTGGTTTAGTTAGCCCATACGGATTTGAGACTAGTGTGGGTGGGATTCCTCGTGCTGGGATTTTTGGGTTGGAGACATTAGGGCGGACAATCGTAGCATTCTGCACGAAAGCAAAAAATATAGTCTCACAGTGGTACTAGCTGTTGTGATGAGTAGTGACGTATAGTATTACCTCAATTATATTCCCCTGCTTGTCCTTCATTCGACCATACACCCAATCTGTGTCACCGCACACTATAGGAATCGCTCGAGGCTGCTGTGGCGTTTGGATCCCCGTAGCTTCCCGTCCCGAGGGAAGGGGATCAGCTGCACTCGGTACCAACGGAGCGAAAGATCCTGGGACTCTCCGTTTCTCAAATCCAGGTGTCTAATTAAAAAGCAAGAAGAGATATTTTTGCCAATCATAAATAATACTGCGTTTTTTAAGAATCACCTTTCCAGGACTTCGAGTAAAATTTTCGTTGGAAGCAGCAGGAATGTCGTCAAGAAACGAAAGGATGTTTCGAGTCCTGACCTCAGGTGGCAGTGGAACTTCTTTCGCTACAGCAGCAGGGTCTTTTCCAGGGTCTTCCATACCCCCCGAACTTGTCTTTGAGGTCTGCAGGTTTTCTTTTATTGCGTTAAAGTCCACCGGATACATTTTTTTGAGCAAATCCTCCAATTCCTCCAAAAGCTCTAACTGTGAACAGGAAAAATACTTTGCTGAAAATAATCTTCAACAATGCCTTTTCTATCACTGCATACCTTGTGCTGAAGAAAGACTTTTGATTTATCCATTTCTCTATTGAAATCCACAAGCTGTGGGGGAGTATCAATTTTGAGAAATGCAATGGGAAATTTAGCTCTAAGGTTTTGATTTCCCGACTGGGCTGCCCCAATGATGTATTCTTTAAGTAGCTAAGAGCAGAACAAAAAATTCAATACAGCGGCGTGAAAAATTCTATAAAGAGAATAAACTAACCTTCTCCATTTCTTTACACTGAACTTTTCTTCTGTTGATGGCTATATAAGTAATTTTGTTCGTGGCTGATAGCATAAGTTTTGTATCAATGGGGACCTTGGGAGAGTACAATTCCATTTTTGTATGAAGCTCCTCGCCGTTGTCTGATGCAGTGGGAATGTCAACAGGGCCGCTTTTTGAGAGCTGTTTTGCAACCTGGACACCGAGAACTGAAGCCAAAGCTTCTGTAGTAGAGCTCAATACAGGCTTCCACCAAATGCAACTCCCATTGTGAACAAGGCTGAGGTATATCTGCGTTAAACAAATTCAATTCATTATTACAGCACGCTGACAGCTCAGCAATACTATTACGGTTGGATTAGATAAAGCGATTGCTTTCAGATAAGCTTCGATTTCCTTCAGCTCTGCAACGCTTCGCGTCTTCTCTCGAGTAAAGTTACGACGAACAGGGTAGTTCGCGAAAAGGTCCTTGACAGTCACCACGGTTCCTCTCCCAGCTCCGCATTTTGACTGTTCTATAACGTTCCCTCTGTTGTTCATAACATATTTCACGGCAAAGGAGCTAGCCTCTGTCCTTGTAGTAATTGTCACCTTGGCGAAGGAACAGATGGCAGAAAGGGCTTCTCCGCGAAAGCCATATTCATCGCCACAGCCTACAGCGCCACCAGAGAATTAAACTTCTATGCTAAATAAATGAAACGAAACTTTTCCATTCCCAAATCTTACTTAAATTTGTATCATCCTGCAGCTTTGAAGTGTATCCCCCGGAGATAGCATTGTTCAAGTCCTCTGGCCGAATCCCATGCCCGTCGTCACGAACCTCAATTCCACTCAAACCATAATCATCCTATAAGTTAAGCATACAATTCCACTAGATAACCTGAACCCGGTACACAAATTACGCAAGAAGGGTGTGTGATCACATACCAAACGAAGCTGTATTTTCGTGGATCTGGCATCCACTGCGTTATCAATTAATTCCCTTGTTACGTCGGACACTCTGGTGATAATTTGACCCCTTCGGAGGGAATTTGACGTTTGGCCATCTAATTTAACTACTGGCCGTTCCTCCATCTCGTCAGTGTCAGTTCTCCAGATGCAGTAAATACGGCAGCATTTCCCGAATGTCAACCTCACTGTCCTGTCTGACTGTGTCCGAATTCTCCACTTTGCCTAATTCTAAACCAAGGTTAACTTTTTTTTATTAATAAAATTAAGGTAGAGGACCGAGAAAAAAACAAAGACACTTGGCGGACAATTTGCAAAAATTGGTTCAGCGAACTAAGGCCTCATGCTTCGTTGCCCGAACACACAAAACAAATTAATTCTTTGTCTAAAGTTCTGGAAGTCCTGGAACAGATCTGAAAATTTTGATTACTGGATTAGAGTGGCCAGCTGAAAATCACTTCATCAATCAATTCAGCGTCCCTTATCATAACTTTAGATTCATCATTTTGCTTGTGAGGCCCCGGGTACAAAGGGTTTTGCGTAATGGGCAGCAAAGAACTGAGCCTTTGCTTTGCGCCGCAAAATAAGAAGTACCCAGAGCACCGTTGCTCCGCGTCAGCTCCAAATTCTCGACAAAAACACCGACGCAAATTATTTTCTTGAGAAAAGGTTGAGTTTTTAATTAAAATTTGTTGTTGTTCGTTTTCAATTTTAACTGATTTATCAGTTGTGACTAGTAAAACGTAGAGAAGTATTGAGAGGTTCTCGCCGTAAGACAAGTCATCATGCCTCGCGTTATGATCAAAGGAGGTGTTTGGAGGAACACCGAGGTAAGCATTTCGTCTGCATGTGACATGTCCATGTGTTCCGTCCGACCACCGGCATCATGCCTTAATCTAGACTTAAACGTTGACACTTTTCTTCTTCAGGATGAAATTCTCAAAGCGGCTGTAATGAAATATGGGAAGAACCAATGGTCTAGAATTGCATCCCTCCTCCATCGTAAATCAGCCAAACAGTGTAAAGCTAGGTGGTTTGAGTGGCTGGATCCCAGTATCAAGAAGACGGAATGGAGCCGAGAAGAAGACGAGAAATTGCTTCATTTAGCCAAACTGATGCCAACGCAGTGGAGAACGGTTGCTCCGATTATTGGTCGTACTGCAGCTCAGTGCCTGGAACGTTATGAATACCTACTGTAAATTGCCACTGCATATAAGTTGCTCACTTTAATGTGTGGTTTAAATTTTCTTTCAAATTGCATTGTAGGGATCAGGCGCAACGGAAGGAAGAAGGAGAAGAGTACACAGATGACCCGCGGAAGCTTCGTCCTGGAGAAATTGATCCAAATCCAGAAACAAAGCCTGCTAGGCCCGATCCAAAGGACATGGATGAAGATGGTTAGAGAAATTATTCTTTGTAAACTTGAGCATCTAATAGTCTACATTTTGCTTGCTAGAATTGGAGATGTTGTCCGAGGCTAGGGCTCGTCTTGCCAATACTCAAGGTAAAAAGGCCAAGCGGAAGGCAAGAGAAAAGCAGCTAGAGGAAGCAAGAAGACTGGCTTCACTACAGAAAAGACGGGAATTGCGAATGGCTGGACTCCGTGTGCGTCCGAAGAGACCGAAGAAGCGTCAAATCGACTATAACACTGAGGTACCGTTTGAAAAGACTCCAGCTATCGGTTTCTATGACACGGCAAGCGAAGGCTATGATCCAGGTACTACAGATTTTGCACGTTTGAGGCAACAAAACCTTGACGGTGAAATGCGAAAAGACAAAGAAGAGGTATGTTGAAAGTTAATCTTCAGAATAATCTGCAACCGTTTGTAACTATAACCTCCCTTCTTGCAGCGTGAGAGGAAAAAAGACAAAGAGAAAATGAACAAAAGGAAGGAGAATGATTTGCCGCTTGCAATGGTGCAAGGAGAGCCTCCCGCTCGGAAGCGCTCCAAACTCATTCTTCCGGAACCACAGATTTCAGACATGGAATTAGAGCAAGTTGTTAAGCTTGGGAGGGCTTCTGAGGCAGCAAAAGACGCAGCAAGCGAATCCGGGACTAGAGCCTCTCAAGCACTTTTGAATGACTATGCAGTAACAAATCCTTCCATTACGGCACTGCGGACACCTAGGACTCCAGCCCCAATTACAGACAAGATACTTCAGGTATAAGAGTCTTGCATTCTATTATCCTCGTCTGCGAATTGCCATATTAACTGATTCTGAATTTATTTGCAGGAGGCGCAGAACATAATGGCAATGACAAACGTTGAAACTCCTTTGAAGGGTGGGTTAAATACTCCACTCATTGAGACTGACTTTACTGGCGTTACACCAAGGATGGAAGTGATGCCTACACCAAATACAGTTTTGGCCACGCCATTCCGAACTCCGGCTGGAGTCACTGGACAGACTCCTGTGGCCAGTCAGCGAGGTGGAGGAACCGCCCTGCGCAAAGGAGAAGTTCCCGTCGCTCCAACGCCGCTCAGAGATAAGCTGAATATTAACCTTGAGGACGAAGTGGATCCGAGTGCGTCCACACGTAGTATGAAGGATTATCAGAAACAGGTATAGTTTGCTAATTCAATTGGAGTTCATTCCACAGTTTCGTGGAGGAAATGAAGGACGTTTTGTTATATTGGCCTGCCATTGTCAAATTCGTTTCTTAATTTTCAGTCGAAGGAGATGTTGAAGGAAGCTCTAGGCACTCTACCAGCTCCAAAGAACGACTATGAAATTCTGATTCCTGATGAAGACGAAGAAGCAAATCAAGGAACAAATGAAAGCCAAAAGCCTGAAGATAGGGAAGACATTGAGCGGAAGCAAGCAGCGGAGAGGCAGAAAAGTCGGGAGGCAGCGTTCCGCAAAATGAGCCAAGCTGTTCAGCGAGATTTTCCTCGTCCTACCGATGTAAATGGAACTATTCTTCGTACAGGTGGAATTGAGCAACTCTCGGACCTTCAAAAGGTAAGTACAATTCTACGAAAATCTCCATCTCATTCTAATGGCGTGTCCTTGAAATTTAGGCGGAAGAACTGATAAAGCGGGAGATGGTGACTATGCTCCATCACGATGCAGTTGTAGCTCCTTCTGAAAATCAGCTCGTTGTAAAGCGTGGTGTGAGTCAGGTTCATAATCAGACACAACATTTGGACTACTTGGAAAAATTTCAATATGACGATGTCAGTGAAGAGGATATGAAAGCTGTGAGTTTGTTGCAGACTTCAACATTTTGAAGTCACATGGACATCAATGAATTTTTTTGTCGTTTTAGGCTCATGTCCTCTTGGAAGAGGAGATGAAAGTTGTGAAAGAGGGTATGGGGCATGGAGATTTATCCTTAGTTGCTTACAACCAAGTATGGGAAGAGTGTTTGGCTCAAGTAAGTAACTTTACTAAGCACAAATAACTCAAGGGGCTTGTTCTTCCTGAGAAACTTGGTTCTGTAAACTTCATTTGTTTAGGTCCTCTATCTACCGAATGTGACAAGATACACTCGTGCCTCCCTAGCCAGCAAGAAGGATCGACTTGACGCGATGGATAAGAAGCTAGAACAGAATCGAAATCATATGCAGAAGGAGGCTAGGAAGGCTGCTAAGCTGGAAAAGAAAATCAAGACCCTGACATGGGGCTATCAAGACATAGCGCAGAAGGAAGTGAAGAAACTCGTGGATACAGTCGAAGAGATTGACGAATGTCTTCTCAGAAAATCAACTTTTGAATTTTTGCAAAACATGGAAAACAACGCCATTCCCAGACGAATTGAGGTGAATTATTAGAAGAAGGATATTATGCTTTGCAAGGATCTCCTTAACTTTTTTTTTTCTCTGGCAGTCACTCAGCGCAGACGTAAACCGACAAAAGGAACGCGAAAACGGACTCCAAGAAAGATTTCGTGATCTAAGTCTCGAGATTGAGAAAATTGATGACGAGATGAAGGCTATCGAGGTGGCGACGATGGGCTGAAGCGCTAGTGTAATATGTTTAAAGAATACGATTGTTGTAAAATAGTATCAGCCACTTCAAGAGGAACTAATTATGAAACCAGGGTGAGTAAAGTAGAGTTAATTAATTAATAAATCATGCAACTTCTATAATAAATTAACTGTTTCTTAGTTAATGAAGGAACACAGGACAAAAATCCTGAACTTTATTCTCCCCTTGTGGCGAACGCTGAACATTTAGAAAAATGAAAAAGAAAGAAAAGTACTGTGAAAGTTCACATTACATATGAAATTGAAATTAGTTGTGTAGTACTGATCTGAGTAGATGGATTTCCTTGGTGTGGTGAGGTTCAGGAGTAGACACCCATTTCATGCTCAGACTGGTCACCGTTTCCACCGCCGCGATATGGTCGGCGTCCACCGGATCCACGAGGCCCTCGAGGAGCACCCCCTCCATTTCGATTACCATTGTTATAATAATTACGCTCCACTCCAGCCGGGTTTCCATTGCCGCGGGGACCGCGTGACCCTCCTCGCGGCTTATACTCAGCTGCAAAGGTATTGAAGAATTGACTCCCCGCCGTCATACTCTAAGTCACAAGCTATCAAAAAATTTTCTCACCATTTCCGCCTCCACCGTTGTCTCCACCGCCTCCATGCTGGCGACCACCGCGGTAGTCATCATGAACCGGTTGTTGCTCAGTCATTCCCTGTTGTGACGAATTACCACTCCAGCGACTCATGTGACCCCCTCCATTGTTTGTGCTATTGCCGTAACGGTGGTTCCCATTCCCACGGGATTGGTAACCATTCGATGAATAGCGATTATAGTTATTGCCGCGATTTCCTCCACCACCACCTCCACGTCGAAAGACACGGTGGTTCGATGCATTTCCTTCCTCTGATTCTACAAAAAGCAATTCAAAATTTATAAAGGCTCTCTCTCAAAGGGAAGAAATCAAATATTACTCACCCCATGTGCTGAAGTTGTTCTCCACTGTTAAATAGAATAAACAGGAATAAACAGAATATGTTAGAACGTTTGCTTCAAATTTTTTCAGTGTAATTAGTTCAGTTTTTCAATATGATGCACTTACTAAAATCATTATTCTCCATCGGAACAACAACATCGTTATTAGCACCTCTGTTATAAGTTCCGCCGAATTTATCTGAGTTCTTGGACTCCCAAACCTGCTGCTGTTGTTGAGACTGGGATTCTGCGCTTTGTTGTTGAACAGTTTCTTCAACATAACGCTGCTGTTGTTGGGTATTTTGACCCTGTGATACTTCCGCTTCCTCAATGGAATTACTTCGGTAGATCTGCCCAGGGTCTTTAGCATTCACTTCAGATGCAGTATTTGCAGATGCATGAGGAATCACTTGCTGCATTGTAGCAATTTGCTGAGTGAAGAGTTGAGGTGGGGCACTGGTTGAGACAGCCACGATGGCAGGATCCATATTGGAAATTGAAGGCTGGACTTCAGCCTCCGAATCTTGAGTGAAGTGGTTTCGGGAAGTTTCCTAAATAGCCGCAAAGCGCAATATTTAATTATTTAAGCAAAGTGAAATAATGAATTTCACCGGAAACCAAACGAACCTGAGTAAGAGTTTGAGCGCAGTCTTTTCCAACAACAGGAACCTCTTCTGACTCCGATGAAACAGCCGTAACCGTTTTGGCCTTTGATTCAGGATCGTAGACATAACCGGAATTGCTCATGGAAATGAGGATTTCTTTCATATGACTATACGTCGTTGAGGTGTTAGGAATCGATTTAGACTTTCCATCTACGAAACAAAAAGGAAAAAAAAAGTTACAGAAGCACGAAAAATCTCAAGGCCAAGAAGCATACCAAGAAGATGGGCGAAGTGTTCAGTCGCGGTTCCGAGATCTCCACTGGTACCAGCCACTAGCTCGTTCAGCGCTTCAACATCACTTTCAGAAAGAGCAGTCACACCATTCCGACCAAGGGCAAAATCTTCTCGCATAATTGGAAGGGTCGCCTACATTAAAATCACATTTATATGCAATGCTCAAACATATATAATGTTCATAATATCTGGCAGCCCTGGCCGCAAGCAACTAGGATAAATATCTCACCAAACGGTGCAACCAGCTACTCAGAATTAAGAATTCTTTTCTCCGTTCTGCCTCAGCCGCCAGACGATCCACCTGCTCTTTCTTTTGTTGTTTCTTAAAGATCCGATTCGCCTCCGATTGGATTTGACTCACAGATTTGGATAAATCACGAGCGAATTCCAACGATTGCATCAGTTCGCCGTATTTTTCCACAGCAGACAACTGATCAGCGTTCAGCTCTTTTCCTTGTTCTTGCTCCTGTTTGTAAGCATCCAACTTCACCTAGAGATTAAGTAAGGGTTAACCATTTGTCATTAAACTGAATAGACAGCTAGAACAGTAAGAAACGAGTGGTGTAAAATTAAGGATATGCCGGGATGATTCATTATAATAGCTTGAAATTACGCTGGCGCACTTTACTGATCACCGCTCCTTCAAACAGAAACGAAGCAACTGCATCATATGAAGGAGCAAAAGCAGCGTTCAGTAACCCTAAAGAGACAGTCCAGGCTACTAACCCCAACAGCAAGGGTAAAAAACTCAGAACTTCAAGCCTTTATGGGACTCCAACACCGGAATTCAAATGGCGGTGGGCATGATTTTGACTTGGACACCGCTTGAATCCTCTTCTTGGTTCTTGACATCACAACGGCTTGAAAAGCTAAGCTATATTTTCCGCTTAGATATCTAAAGCCTCTACCCTTGCTTGCTTGGCTCCTGTAATTAGTGACCTGGGAGTGGGAGGGTTTAGAATTCTCTTCTATTTATTACCTTTCTCTTCTCCATGTTCCGAATCTTATGCTCGATTAGGGTGACAACTTGCTTGAAGGGTTCAGTGATATCAATGGGCTGATCCTTGATAGCCTTCCCTTTGTCTTGTGTCGCTCTCGGAAGCGTAGTAACAGAAGAGGCCGAAGGCATCTTATCCAACTTCACTGGCTGTAAAGTATTCAGAAAATCGTAAGTCATAGAAAAGTCATACCCAGAACAGTTATCGCATATCAATTACCTGTCGCCCAAAACGATTACGAAGGTCAGTAAGAGTAAACGAAGGTTAGGAATGAGGGTAATTGAATCCACCGGACGCCTAATATTTAGTTGAAGAGGAGATTACTACGAAGACAAAAGACCATGCAAAAGGAAGGAAAAGGCAGTCATCATCCTCACCATCTACGGCGACTCACCCAACACCAAAAAAAAAGAAAAATGACTGCAGAAAACACCCGATTCGTCTCCAGCTGGTTATTCTTCGAAAAAAACCGGAGGAGAAATGAGACTTCTCTGCAGCGAGCTGAGTAAATTTTAGATTTGGATTTTTGTACCGGGAAATTCAAAAGTCTGTATTTTTCTCTTGATCACTAAAGCATTCCAAAAGTTACACTTTTCCTGCTTTTCTTCAACTGAAATGGGCATTTTGAATCACTGCTCAATGCGCAGACGCTTAAAGCGATCCGTTTTACTTATAAATTAGTTTAGATCGTCTAATTATTACTGAAAATTAGGGAAATATTTTCCCAAAAGCGTGCCAATAATAAAGCTTTAGCAGAAGCAGGAAACTGATTCTGATTAGAATTCGCAAGAATTTTTTTAATCCAACTTAATACCCCTTTAAAATTCAAGAAATTCTCATTAATAGAAAGCGAATTTTAAGCCCGAATTGTATTCAATAGTTGAGAAATTAGTTTTTCTCGTTTCCGGAACTGCTACCGTAGAAATTTTAATTGAGAATGTTAAAAAAAAATTTTTTTTTACATGTAATGATAAAAAATACACGAAGCGAATCCAGGATTTGCTCATGTCTGCCTCGGACTGAATTTGCGTAGAAAAGAGAGATTTGATTTTAGAAGTTTAGAAGTCCTTAGTCCCTACTGTTATTGATGAGAAAGGAATGAAAATTTCTAAGAATTTAAGGTAAGTCAATTACTTTAAAGCATTGTTGACAAACAAAAATAGTGCAGTAATACTGGGTAGATAGTGGAGTTGAGTTCATTGTTGTTCTGAGGTCATTGTTAGCTGACGCTGATGTGTTTAGTACGATCAAAAAGAAGCTTGAGTTCTTCTGTCTTTTCTTGTGTCTTGTCAAGTATAAAATCATAGATTTATAGTTTGCTTTGAATGTGTTATAGAAAGCTTGTTAGTAGCTTATCATTTGCAATAGAATGCAAATTAAAGGATGAATGAGTAGGAAGGTTAATTAACTCCGTAATCACTTAATCATAACTCTTATTTTCTTATCTGTTTCAGGTATCACTGCAGTTAGTATAAGTTAGTCTACAGTATGAATTATACTCCCAATTCAATGTTGCGTAAGTCCCTGCACTTAATTATCTGGTGAATACATTTTTAGGTGCTAATTAAATGTTGATTCTTTTTATCCAGGGTGGGTAAAACCACCGCGATCTTCTCACTTCACGATGAGCAATGAAGACTTTCCAGCCCTTCCAGGCACCACACCAACCACCTCCGCCCCTGCAACTAGTGAATCCACGAAAATGCCAGGGTCAATAGGCTCCATTGACCTTGGCTCTCAATCTCATGAAAAGACTACGAGTAAATCGGGAATCATCACAAATCCTGATGGTAAGCTCGAAGGCAAAATAAATGACGAGGGCTGTGTAAGGAAAGTTTCAACATGAACGTTTGAAGCGTTTTCGCACCCCATGCACAGCGTTTACATGAGATTGGACAAAGTTTGAATTGTGTAATGTGTATGGTTTAAGTTTAATAAGAGCTTACGTGGTTGGGCTTCAATGATGCTGTCAAAAATACTGTGGAATTTATAAATACTTAGTAGTTGGTGGATACTTTCTATTCATCAATGCTGGACTGTCGAGGTGCTGTGGATTTTAAGACTTGAAGGAATGCGATTGCACAAAAATTCATGCACGACGAAATATGCTTAGTTTATTTCCTGCTTTGAATTGTTTTGTTTTGTTTTGTTTTCAGGTGCAGTTTCCAATATTCCAAGCAGTATGGTAAACGATCAGTTTGGTATGGTCGGACTTCTGACGTTCATTAGGGTGGCAGAGACAGATCCCAATCTGGTGTCATTAGCCTTGGGATTTGACCTCACAGCTCTCGGTCTCAATCTTAACGCCACGGATAGTCTGTACCCGACTTTCGGTGGTCCTTGGGCCGACGGACCGGTGCGGCCAGAGGATACAGAGTATAATGTTCCACAGGAATACAATATAACGGATCCCAACCGTGAAGGTCAAGACTTCATCACAAATGTTCGGTAAGCCTCATTTGAGTTGTTTCGTACAGTAGTTTCAGAATAGTGGTGCCAGAGGCGATTTTTGAAGCGACTGGTAGCTAAGCCTTTGATTCGGATTCGATAATCATATAGTGTGGACAAACCAGTGTGGAGTGAAATCGGAGAAAATTTTATTATGGGTGTTACAACGAGTTTGGAGAAATACAGGGTGGATAGGGTAAAGCGACACCCGCTTTCTCCAATCTCATGTTAACTCCCATAAGAAAACTTTCTCCGGTGTCACTTTTTCCTATCCACCCTGTACCATATCACTTAAGTTTTTCCACACTGTACAAACGGCTATTATAGCTGCTTCGCTGTACTTTTCATGAGGTTTCACCCTGTACTAACGTTTCTAAAACACAATTTTTCTCTTCTTTTTTTTTCAGTGATAAGTTACTGCCACTGAAGTTTCAAAAGTACAAGGATGAGCTCTTATTCTATCTCTTCTATACTTATACTGGAGATGCTCTTCAAGTCCTAGCAGCTGCCGAGTTGTACAATCGGGATTGGAGGTATCACAAGGAAGAGAAGGTCTGGATCTGTCGAGCCCCTGGTATCAACGCCACTGAAAAAGGTCAAAACTACGAGCGGGGAACCTATTTCTTCTTTGACCCTATTAGTTGGAGAAAAATTGCGAAGGAGTTCCATTTAGAGTATGATAAGTTGGAAGATCGGCCCAGCATCCCCCACATCCACCAGCAGGGCTTCTCCATGCACTCCTCCTGAAGTACGCCCCAAATGTCTTTATATACACTTTTTAAAAATTGAAAAATAGGCACTGGAGTCAATCCAGGGCGGAGCTATCCAGCACGAAGAAAAACAAAATATACAAAAGAAACTTCAACTGTTATAAAAGTGTATCAAATAATTAACCTCAAATTTTCTCAACTCAAGTTCTGTCTTGACAAATTACTGCTTCCTGAATTTGTCCCAAAATCTGATCCAGTTACTACATCAGGATCCATGGCTATTACAGATCAAGTCATCTAACTGCAGATTTTGATTCCCGAGCTACAAATCCTGCTGACGAGGCCCATCTTCAGAGGCGAGGGCCCCGCCAGCAGGACTTGAAGCGCGGAAATCAAAATCTGCAGTTAGAATTGACTTGATCTGTACCTATTAGAAGTTGGAGTTGGAATTGGGCCTAGCCCTAAGTAAACTTCATTTATCCTTCTTTCAGCTTTGTCGTTTCGAATGAGGCCCATCATACTTATCGCTATCCCCCTGTAATTTGAAATGATAGGCTAGAGTACTGGCCTGGAGAAAATTCGTGGGTGCTTGCACGAAATGTAATTCAATCAGTGTAGTTCTTGAAGATAATACACTTTCGTGGAGAGTGTGACTGGGTAGACCTGGGGGTGGATTTATTTTTTTTAATCCCGTTGGATGACACTTTCCTCATCTTTATAAGAGATAGAGATGATGATGATTGAGAGCGCGGAGAAAGTCCGCTACATGCCATGGGATTAGAGCTTGGGAGTAATGAGTTCGAATGACCACTTCCACCGAAGGAGGGTAAAAAAGCTCCTGTTGAGTAACTTCATCCTTTCTTTTTCCTTTCTCCTCCTAACTATAAGAGCTCTGCAGTCCATTCCCCCAAGTACCAGTGAGTCTCTCAGAACTCTAGAGAAAGGAGAGTCTGTGAAGAATCCTCGGCTTTCTCTCTCTTTTCTCCTTTACATTTGGATTCAGCTCCAAATTCCTACACTTTCTCTTCTCTCTTTCTATATCATCATTATCTGAAGAAGGAAAATATTGCAAAATTACTTGGCAGAGAGAGATACAGCAGTAGTGGAGAAATTTCCAGTTTTCATTCAAACCAAAAAGTTTTGAGGTTTTGGCTGGGTGAAAGGTACTGAAGAGTGAAAGCCTCCACACCCCCTGTCCAAGGTGAGTGAAATCTTATTTGTTCCGGGATCCTGAAGCCATAGCAGTACACCTGCTTTCTCTGCCAAAAAGCACGGGCTTTAGTCACCCAATTCTTCAGACATGTAATCTTACACTCTGCCCAGAGCCACCCTCTCCTACTACCCAAGCATAATCCAGTTTGCAGCCTTTATTTCGAATTACATAAAAAATTCCATTGCTTTTTCTTTTTGACTGATTAGCAATCATGAGGGGGATCTGTTATCCAGATACGAGTTTTTATTTTTGTTTTTGGTTATTTACCCAGCCAGCGCTTTTTTATTGCTGTGAAAAAGAGGCTCGGTCTTCACGTTAAGGAAATTCAATCGATACTAATGCAATTACGCGTACGAAGAAAATTACTGACTCTGACTGCTTGCATAACAGGTTGCTAGACGCTATAAAAACCAAGAAAGAGAAAGTAATAGGGAAATTTTAACTTTCTTTCACTTTTCATTCTCCAATCCGAACTCTCTGAAATCTGTTTAAGAGAAAGTGTAACAGGAAGATATTTTATTATAAGTTTGCTGTGAAAGTAAACTACTGTTACGAATTTCTCAATTTAGAGATCCACTTACTTTTACTTGCCTTGTTTTAGAGTTAGAATATAGAGGTTCCCATTTCATCGGCTAAACAACTGTTTTTACCGTGTTTTACTTGTGTGGTTTAGATTTATTTTCCCTTTTGTTTCTCTCTTTATTGTTTTATGGGAAGTGTAATTGCTATCGCTTCCTCTTGGAAATTCTCGTGTCTGTGTCTCATTTTCTTCCTTGTTTAACCAAACAAGAGCTCCATTCAGCCAACCTCAAAGGATATTCCCATCAAAAGCCCAGACAAAAAGTAGACGTGAACTGTTCTCACACATCCATAAAGGCGAAAGTAATAACTGAACAAGAAGAAAAAGTACTAGTCGTTCTTCACCACTACTCACTCCCTGAATACGAATAAACAAGAACCGGAAATATTTCTAAAAGAAGCCAATTCTTAAATCTTTTCCTCTCATTTAACAGTTTTTATTCCAGAAAGCTTTTCCTACACTTTCATGGAAATTTTTTTGGACGCCTTGGGTGTTAAGGAGAAAAGCTTGAGCTGTACGGCCTCATAAGGTTTACCGGTTCGCGACTTTACACTCTGGGCCTCATCGCCCATAAGAATGAAAAAGGATGAGAGAAAAAGAGAAGTATAATTTTTTGGGAGACAAAGAGGAAGAGACGCGTTGGTCCTTATGGAGATTTAGCTGAT
>JABASM010000782.1:0-18784 GCA_019776545.1 Brachystomella parvula | reverse complement strand
CATTTGTTTTAAAATTTCAAAACATTTTACGAATTGGGCATATATTTTAAGAATTTTGCCAGATTTCAAACTTCCAGAAATTTGAAATCTCAAAGTGTTTTTTTAAAAATTTCAATTGTTTTCCGAAACAAAAAGTTTTAAAAAGACGTAATAATTTGGCCTTTCGCCAAAGTTCAGTCTTCCAAATCTTCAAAATTTCCACATTTTTTTCAAAAAAAGTTTCATAATTTCCAATTTTTTTCGGATTTTTTAAATTCTTTGAAATTAAGTTTTTTTCAAAATTTTAAAATTATGTTTCCCGTGCTTGCACGCGCGGATCAGCCTAGTTTAGCAAATCAAATTGCCTGCTATTATTTTGCATATTTGAAGTCAAGTTTTTAACTTTCTACTGTGAATGCACCGTATACGTAATATTATTTTTTACCTGAAATCTTGATTTTCGTAAAATTTTGAAGGTCCGGGAAATCAAAATTATAGCAGGCGTGTCACGGGAGGAATTCGTCACCGGGCGTCCAAACTTTTTCTGAAAATAATATTAACTTACATGTGGTCTCACCTGAAATGCTGAGCATTACCATAAGCGTGCCTATCGATTTTCTCGGGGGTGAAAGTGAACTTACCCAAGAGAAAGTGCGGGGAAAGTAAAACGGGAGAATAAAAAATTAGGCCATATGTTCNTCGGGGGTGAAAGTGAACTTACCCAAGAGAAAGTGCGGGGAAAGTAAAACGGGAGAATAAAAAATTAGGCCATATGTTCCTCAAGTACTGTTAAAATTTAAGTAAGCTTAATAAAGAAATTTAAACAATGGATTCTGCTAACAACTTTGGCTACTCATACTACATGCCCAAGGGAGGCCTCTTAAGCCTGAAATCTTTCTGTCCGGGTAACAGTTGTGACATTTTCGGAGTATTTAATCGCTACCTTGCCCCAGCCTACCACCATGATCGATGTGAAAGGTGAAATTTTCCAAAAGTTTTGCAATTTCCTATCTTCCATTTTAATTTCACGCGATATCTTCCATAGATCTGTACAGATGAAGCTGTATACGATTCACAAGAGAGAATTTGTGGTTATCGTACTCGGATTCTTTGTTGCACTCGGGCTAATGATCCTCATTGGCTTAGTGGGTCAGTTAATCAATAAACGTGCCTTCCTTGACTTCGAAAAATGATTTGCAAAATTGGGGTTCTGGTTTTAAGGTCCCCCCATAACTTGGACCAGAGAAGTGCTGGCTTCCTCCCTGAAAAATGTAACCGAGAAGGAAATGGCAACCGGGCCGTTCGCCCTTCCTTCTCCACCATTGACACCTTACTACCAACAACTTTGGCTAATTGGGCAAATTGAAACTGCAGTTCAAGACGGTAGGAATACTCTAATAAATTGTGCAAATCGGGGTAACCATTTCGGAATTTTAGGAGAAGCGTTCGAGAAATCGTTTAAAATGTCACTGGATTTGTATGGGAATAGCAATAACGGTGAGATTGTAAAAATCTACCAAGCCTCGGCACAGAAGGAACGAAGGCTCAGCTGCCCTGCCGTTGGACCCTGTGACCCAATCCCACTTTTTCACCTTGGCTTCATTGACTACCAGAAATACTTTATGGTGATCAGGTTGTATGGTCTGGAGAGTACGCATGAGCGATATCATATCAAGGACGTTCATTTCTTTGTAAGATTAAGCAACCATTTTCAGAGAGTCACAAATAGGAAGCTGGGACCTTTATTTTAATGAAGCGTTTTTTTTTTAATTTTCAGTTCAAAACTTACAATCCATCGTACACACAACTGGAAATTTCGTTTCGATTCCTCTACTGCCTTACAAGCTTTCTGATAACGGTACGTACTTAGGCCTAGAATATTGTCCAATTCTGCAACGAAATCGACATTATGTGTAATATATGTGACACTGTTATATATTACAGTGCTGGTTTACGTATGTCCTTCGGAAGTACGTTACGGCTGATTGGTCAATTGAGCAAAAATGGATGTCAATTCTACTCCCGCTTCTTTTTCTCTACAACAGTAATGAAAAGGACATTACTAAGAAAGCATTAGCGAAAAGCCACCCGTTTGAATAAGCTGAAAATTAACATACAAGTGCATTCTTTTTCGGGAAATTGATTGGTAAATTTAGTTTGCCCATGTTTATCCCGTTAGATCCGGGCGAAAAACAGGCCATTAGAAAAGTCTTGACCCCCTGATTCTAGAAATATGCACTACTTGACGTTTCTGAACTCAATGGCGGCCAGGGGTCGCGGAAACTTAGGTAGATCACTTGATGACCTCTGGCGGCCAAGTTGTAAAAATGAAAGTGAGGCACATCTTTAGAATCAGGGGATCAAGCGCTTTATATTGACGTATGACTTGCCCGGATCGGCGAGGTCAGCTGACTGAACTTTGGTGACCTTGAGAGGTCAAAGAAATTAGAATATGGGAAAATTAAGTTCACCAATCGATTTTGCGAGAAGGCATTGTGCCAGCATTTTCAGCTTATTCGAAAGGACGGCCTTTCGCTAATGCTTTCTGGGTAATATCCTTTAAGGATTAAAATTACCTACAGAAAGTAAAGTATAAATGGATGAATTGAATACTCAGAATTTTCTGAAAACTCATATACTAGACCCAGTTTTTCCTCTCATATTTCTAATGGACTCAACATTTGCTGGAATGCTCGACGCCATTTTCCAGGTGACATTTCTCTCCGGGCTCTTTCTCTTCTGGTTGTCTATTTACCATGGATTGCGACAAGTAAAATTAAAGATGCAAAAAAAAATTATTGGAACATCAATGAACGGCTTTAAATTATACTTACAGGTGGAACGAGGTTTCCTAACTTTCTACCTTCCAAAAGTAATTTTAGTGGGATCACTTTGGGTTTCAGCGATCATACTCTCCTGTTGGCAAAAATTAAATGCCACCCGTGACCCTACCTACAATTTCGAAATGGATGCCAACAGATTCAGCGTAAGAGCTTCTTGTTTTTTCAACAAAAATATAAATTCTAAATTTTCTTTTTCATGTAGAATTTGAAAACATTTTTCATTGGTTGTGGTGTCACTTATTTCCTTGCCCTCATTTACTTCATGTTCAAAGCTTATAGCGAGCTGAGGTCAATGCCATACTTCGGTGAGAAAAATATCTTAATTTTTTTCTTCAATTTCTCTTCTCATACATATCAAATTTTTTCTTCGGCCCCAGATTTAAGGTTGAAATTCCTAACCGGGCTCATGATGGTGGTAATGAAAATTAGCATTGGAATTACTTACATGAAGTTTGGAATGGATATTATTGAAGACCACTTTGTTGCTGAGCTTGCTACAAAATATTCCTCCTCGGCGGAATTCATGGCATTTTATGCTCTCCTTAATTTCTACATCTACACCATGGTTTACGTTTACTCTCCATCTGCATCTGCCACGCTGCAAACTGCTTGTAAGTTCCCATCATCAAAAATATTAATTACCTAATTAAGTCACGGCTGAATTACTCGTTCCCTCTAGCATCCCAAATCACGAAAGACAATCCATCATTTTCTATGGTAAATGATAGCGATGAAGACGTTATATACGGGTCTGAAGATGATGAGAGTAAAATGCCCCTTAATCGCAGCCATTCCTTGTCTGGATCAAATGAAAAGTCAAAGAAAAATATTTCGCATCATGAGGACAGCGACTGAGGAAGAAATTCCGCTGTATTGAGAGTATACAGAGGCTTAAAATTATTAGCTAATGACGCAGTCATTAAGGTAGTTCGGTTACCAGTGGCTGAGTGAGAGTACTGAGCGAGCCTTCCTTTACAAGCGGGCTGATTTCCTTGTAATTTTATTCTGTAAAAACTTCTTTAGTTCTTTTATTTTGATCTTGATTTTTGAGAATTATATTAAGAGGTGCTTAGATTCCATAGTCTTGAATAAATTTTCATTCCCATTCTTTCTGAACCCTGTCGTAGTCATTGTCTGGAATGTATGGGACGTCGATAAGCCTGAAAAGAAACGAAACTTGTTCTGGCTGTATTGACTGGAGCAGCTTGGAAAAAATCGGACTTACTTAATAATTTGTTCCCCACAAAACACACATTCAGATGCCACAATCTCAGTTATTTCGGAAATAATTTGATCCCGCTTGCTTATTCCAGTTGAATCTGTTGAGAGAGCATCATGTCGCAGTGACATTTCATGAAGCTTTTTCTATAAGTAGGAATGTAGTTAAGAAAGCTTCAGACCCAACTCAGCAAAATAAAAATCTTACCTGACATTCCATGAGCAATGTTCTCCGCGGATTGCTCAGTAAAGGAATCACTTTTTCCGTGAGGCAAGTGCCATGGAAAAAATGTCCACAGTTGAACACATAGAAACTTTGTGTAAGGAGCGGCCTTTCACATAGAGTACATCGCTCTGTTGCTTTAACCACAGAGCAGCGATTTCGGACTTGCTGGATTTCTTCTCGAATGACTTCAGCAGCTCTTGTCGCCTCCTCCATCTCGGATTTCAGATCCTGTATATGGTGGTTATAGTCTTGGAGCTGAGCACAAATAGCATCCCGGAAATGATCAATGGTTACAAAATTTGGAAAGAAGGGGAGAATGTCTTCAATTTTGAGGAGATCACACTGTTGAAGGAATTCCATTGCTTGTTGAATATCATTTTTCTCTTTCACGACATGCTTCGCGATTCTCAGCCATAGTTTTTTCCTGAGTTCTTCATCATCTTCAGGGGCATTCGCTGTTTTTTTGGCCAAGTCTAAATCCACTTGTATAGCCAAAGCCACAGCCTCTTCGTACAACCCCATAATTGTGTAAAGGTGTATGGTGGCTACGTTGAGCTTCTTCTCGAGGCACATATTGAGAGCGTATGTGGGGTTATAGCGGACTCTGTTAATATCAGCTCCCTGGAACTGTAAGTACTCCATCACTTTTTCAACATCAGAGTAGTGGATGTAGAGGGAGAGGAGGTAATCGTGGACCTGTTGGTCGGTCAGCCGTAGATTGTTGACGCAGTGCTCCAAATACCTTGTTATCTCATGAGCCTATGAAATCACAAGTTAAGCACCAGTTTTTTTTACTATACGTTCTCAGCTTACCGTTAATTTGTCCAACTTTGATGAGAACTTGGGTAGTAACTTAACGGGATTGAGCATAGGCCCCACTTCAATGAGAACGTCAATTGTAGCTGAAGGGTCTTTATCCAGTAGAATTGGAATAAATTTGGAGTAGAGATTCCGATCTTTCTGTTGCCGTAAGGTCGTTAAAGCTGCAACGTACTGGCCATTCACGATACTATTTTCGATTACTTCGTCAAAGTCGCGCATGAGCAGAGTGAAGGTGATCAGATTCTCCTTATCGCCGTGGCTGGCCATTAGGTCGTACACAGCCTTCTTGTTCTTCGCAACACAATCCTGTAACACAAAATCATGAATTACCGTAACATTTTCCCACACGAAAATCGTGTAGTATTATATTTACGTTCACGATTTTCTGTTTCATAAATTCCAAGAACTCGGATTCAGCGTTCCTGTAATCTGCTGTGTCATGCTTTCCAAAATCTCTCATCGACCCAAGCTCGTTCAAGAAAAGTTCGACTAGCCATAGGACTATCGTTGAAACTTGAGTTACTTCAACCGCCTGCAGCGTGCTTAGTTTCTGAAACAGAAATACCAGAAAATGTAAAGCCAGAAATAAAGGACTCTGAACTCGCTTACCTTCATCAAGAAAGTTTTGAGGGCAAGTGGATCATCAATTTCAGAAAATTTGAGAGCAATTTCTTCAAATGAGGATTTCGTTAGAGCGTAGTAAACAGCACTTTTTTCGTACCTGGAATTAAAATGGATATGTGAACTGGTAAAAATCAAAATGACGGTTAAATTCAATGAAAATTTCATTACTCTTTTTTCTTGAAGTAGTAATCTGCTTGTCGCATTGAGATTTCTTGCATTTTCGCAGGATCTCCTCTCCCTGCTTCCTCTGCCTTGATAAAATTTTCCTTGTCCAAATAAATTTTCCAAATGTTCCGGGCTTCATTTTTTACGGCGTATTTCTGGACTGCCCGTTCTGTAAAATACCAGATTGAGCCTTTCACTGGATCTCGGGCAATGTTAATGACACGACTCCGCGCCTGAAAGACCGATCCAGAAGAATGTGTTACAAACCACGGCATATCAGTCATATTATAGTACTGGACTTCACTTACACTGTCGAACTTGTCTTCGAAAATAACTTCTTCATTCAGCATACACATTGCTTTGACACAATCCTTGTAGAGGAGCAGCACGTGGTAGTCGGTCATAACCAGAGAAATAGGAAGGTTGTCGACATTTATGTCACCATTTCCAGCGTTCGGGTATGGAATCATAGTCACCTCACTCAGGAAACTATCCAACGTGGTCGAGCTGCTTGCTGAAGCTACCTGAAAAAATGAAATAGATGGAATCAGGACATTCTTGAATTTCGAACTCTTAAAAAGTAATTTGAACTGAAATAAAAGGATAAGTCTGCTTACGTCATTGAACAGCATGGACTCTTCATCCGCGAGATATCCGATGCGCTTCGGGTAGCCGCTCGCAACATCGTAGAAAATGCTGAGTCTGGAAATAGCTCTCTCTGAAACTGCTTTATCAGATGCATGAACTGGAGCCGAGTCAACGCCGAATTCCAATACTTCCTCTAATCCAGACTGACTCAGGTAGGAATTAAAGATGCTATGAAACCATGGCCGGTCATCCTTGCTGCTGATGAACCCTTTAAACTGGTAGAGTTTCTTGGCCGTAGCTACCAGAATGAAGCACTTGAGACTTCTTGGGATGAAAAAAAACTCGAGACCAGATATTACTGCAGCATTCCCTTTTCCGATATCGTAAAGCTATTGTAATTAATTATTTCGTGAATCAGTCCACCCCCAAAGACAGTTTCTTCATTTTTGAAATACGCCTACCTGTTTGGAAACTTTAACTTCATTGTTCGAAATTTCTGCTTCAAAAAGAAGTCCTTTCGAAGTTCCTAATAAGAATGGCTGGGTCGAACTGGGAGAGTTTTCTATTGACATATTCCAGGCAACTGCTGTGATTATTTGACCGCTAAGCTTTGGGATTTCTTTCGGGCTGGAAGTCCTAGGACCAGAGTACATAACTTGTGCTGGATGTTGGCTGTCACGAGGTCGGAAGGAGAGAATAAGGTGTTGACCAGAGGGGTCAAGGAACATGTTCGAAAGTTTAGCATCGATGCCTTGACCCTTCAAATCCACTTCTGCAAACAGAGTAAAATGGCAGCAATTAGCCAAGAGCCTGCATACTTCCAAATCTTGGTACAGTGTTGTATGAATCAAACTTACCTTCCGGTTTATCAGGATTTGACAAGTCTATTTTCAGCAGTACCTTATTTTGCATGGCCAAGACAAGCCGGTTGTTAGCTACACAAAGATGTGTCAATGCAAAACTAGGGGTGAAGTTGACCCTTTGCTTTCCAAAGATTGGAGCTTCCTTTAGCTTTGACATTTTTAATGTCTCTTTCTCTTCGTTTAAGTTAAACCAGATCAAGGGACGATTATTGAACAGCTGATGAGTCTAGTCAAAACAAAATCACTCCCCCTCACGTCGTCGTCTCGGGATTCACTTCACTTGCTTGCGTTACGCAAGTTGCGTAGCGTAGAAAAGACAATCCAAGCTGGGCATCGACTCAAATTTTTTATTAACACTGCAACGAAAATAAATTAGGTGAAATCATAAGTACCGTATTCTTTCGAGTATAACGCGCGCGTTATCTAAGCTTTTTTCCTTTTTTTTTTTAGAAAATCAGCACTGCGCGTTATATACGAGGTGCGCGCTATTACAAGCTCCTCATTGAGCTCAACCATGTCCATTCTGCATCCACTCATCCCAATAGCTGCGTAACTTGGTCTTGAAGGGCTTGTTCACTGCAATGTCCAAAGGCTGAAGGTATTTGGTCAATCCGCCTGGAATCACAGCCATTTGGGTGTGTTTTTGCACAGCCTCCTTCACCTCGTCAGTCAAATGAGCAGTGCAAGCATCGTACACGAGCAAGCATTCTTCTTTCTTTGACTTCTTGAAGAATGTACCGGCGCGCATGAAACTATAAGAGCAGAGAAGACACCGTAGCTTTTTGAAATATTTTACGATGCGCGATATAAACGAGCTGCGCGCTATGCATGATTGAGTGGTGGATCATAATTATTCTGTGGTTCACATATTTGGACTCATCGCGGAAAACTGGAAAAGCTAAGCTACCAGGTAAGTTTATATTTATTTTAGTTTTATTTATCTAACCGAAATTTAAATAATACACATCTCGGTTCTCTTCCTTCAATCTATCAATTCTGAAAAATCCAGGGCCTGTCAGTTTCCCTTTTCCAGTCATTGGAATTTGGAAAAGCGATTCAAACTGGGTTCGAATCCATCAATACAAAAAACTTCTAGCTAACATTCCAATAGCTCGAAAGCGAAAAATACGGTCCTGTCATGGTATTTAATGTTGGCGTTTAAAAATTTGATAAAAGATTTCCAACCAGCTTTGGATTCAGCTTTGAAACTTAAGTAAAAAAAAATTTACTACTCGAATGATCTATGACCTACTACTAGAAATATTTGTAATTTGTAAATGAAAATATATAATTTTGGAAAACTACCGACGAAGGCGATCTTAACTTTTGCACGTGGTGTCGTCTGTCTGTATGAATGCTGTACATTGTTGCCGTTGTTTTCTCGAAAATTTTTTGTCTGCCCTGCTATATTTGGCAGGCCCTGCTATATTTGCTATATTTGGCGTACGCCAAATTTGTTATATATGGACCGAACTCTTCCGCTGAAATGCATGCTCTTGGGGTTTATAGGGATGCAGCCGCCAATGCCGATGCCATGCCTGCATTGAATAGATGAGATAGGAAATCATCGCCTCGGTTTGCTTTTTATTGCACATCCAGTCTTTCAGCTGTGCACTTTCGTGGTTTTTTTTTGTTGTTTTGTTTGTGGGTGTAAAACTAATTTAAATAGAAATCAAATCGATTGATGACGCAGTCACGGTTCCTGTTATTACTAAGAGTATTTTGAGTATTTTGGAAAGTCTAGTTACTAGTAGTTCTTAGGAAACATCACTTTTTGGTCGTCAGCTGTGACTGGCTCGGTATAGGAAAAGAGGGGGTAAGCAACAAGTCCGAATCGGCTCCTTGTACCGAAGGTACAAGGTGAAAACAGAATTTTCACTGCTAATTAACTTATTCATGTTCTTAAGAATTTAATGAATGCTTCCAGGTCCCAGGTCCATAGCTGTAGCCGTTGCCGTCTGAAGGTACGAAAGAAGAAATCAGGGAGTCGGAAGTCAGAACGTAACCATGGCTTGGACTCAGAAGCAATTGCTGATCGCACTGCTCATGGTGATTACTGGTTCGCTCAATACCCTATCTACAAAGTAAGTCTGGTTTTGCATCTGACAAGGAGAAGCGTGATTCAGTGCTCAATGTATAGTTTCTAAATTATTGACGGTTTTCAGATGGGCAGACAAGATGAAGTCCGTTGGTATAGACGGTGATGCATCAAATCCTCGTAGTTTCAATCACCCATACCTTCAGGCTTGCTCTATGTTCCTTGGAGAGCTCATGTGTCTCATTGCATTCAAACTAATTTTCTTCTACAAGAGACGCAGATCCGTAAGCAAGATATACCAAAGTAGTTAACCATACTTCAAGACGGCTGACGGATACATCCGTCAAAAAGGCTAGCAAAGTGTGAAAGTGCCATCACAGCGGTTGGCAGATATTTCCATCAGAGAATCTATCAGAACTAGTCTTATAAATTAAGGCAATCCATAAGCTAGTTTTTTCGGGGAGGGTAAAAAAGCCATCGCTGAGACCCATATTTTTCTCTTGACGGAAATATTCGTCATCCGGCGAATGAGCACTCTCTTCGCCGTCTCGGTCCGTCACCTAGTGCTTAAGACTCGTGAACTAGCTTATTTCGTGAGTTTGACTGGAGTTTTGTTCAGGGCGAATTGGAAGATGTTGTACCACTAGTTCAAGGAAATCAGCAGTTCAATCCTCTCATCTTTTACCCACCTGCACTTTGTGATATGGTATGTATTTCACCTCATAAAAATGTGCAGGATTCCAGTGAGATAACTCATGATGCTTGAAAATATTTCCAGGTTGCGACGTCTTTGATGTACGTAGGACTGAATATGACTTACGCAAGCTCTTTCCAGATGCTTCGGGGTAAGTCAAAATTATGATTAATTTTCAAGCCGAAAATAAGCGTGAGAAATGAATGGCATTTTGCATTTTGTTTGTTTCTCCTGACAGGTTCTGTTATTATATTTACTGGAATTCTTTCAATGGGATTTCTGAACAAAACTCTCAAATATACTCAGTGGCTTGGGATAATTACAATCATGGTTGGTTTAACTACAGTTGGACTTGCTGATGTTTTCTTCCCTTCTACCAGTTCCTCTGAAGTTTTTAATACCAACAGTCTCATCACTGGTGAGTCATGCTTTCTTATTACCGCTGAGTAAGAACATGATAAGAAAGTGGCTATGAATTCCGATTCTAGGGGATCTACTCATCATCATGGCACAGATAATTGCAGCCACACAAATGGTCTGGGAAGAAATGTTTGTCAACAAGCACAATGTACCAGCACTTCAGGCAGTAGGATGGGAAGGACTCTTTGGATTTCTAACGCTAGCCGTTCTCCTTATTCCAATGTACTTCATTCACCTTCCATTTCCATTTGGACATGAGCCAAGGTTCGTAATGGAAGATGCACTGGACGCATTTGTCCAGCTTCACAACAATCCACTTCTCGTCGTGGCCTTCACTGGTAATAACGCTGAAAATACAATGTTTTTCGATATTTTCCTGGAAATGAACTCCACTGTCGTTTTATGGCAATGTAAAAAATTACCTATGCTTAATTTCACATTGATTTCTAGGAACGATTGTTTCAATCGCTTTTTTTAACTTCGCTGGAATATCCGTTACGAAGGAACTGAGTGCAACGACTCGTATGGTCCTCGACTCCGTTCGAACAGTCGTCATCTGGGTCGTGTCACTCACAGTGAGGTGGCAGGATTTCAATTATCTCCAACTCGTCGGCTTCGTTGTTCTCATCTGCGGCATGTGTCTCTACAACAACATCCTCATCGCTCCCACACTCACACGCTGGGGCATCATACCTCGACGCAGCGTCGACCCACCGACTGCATCTTTCAACCCACCACCAACGGAAACTTAATTCAATTTCAATTCCTTCAATTTTCAAGAACGGAAGCTATACTTCCGTTCTAGCTTCCTTTGTAAGCTTTCTGTTTCAGGAGATTGGTATTACCCCTCTTCTCACCCTCGCTTGTCTATCTATTAATATACTTCCGTTCTAGCTTCCTTTGTAAGCTTTCTGTTTCAGGAGAATGGTATTACCCCTCTTCTCACCCTCGCTTGTCTATCTATTAATATTTATGAATCAGTTTATAGTAGTAAAATTATTGTTAAAATTTCGAAAATCTGGGTCGTACTTTTTCATGATTAACTTTATTATATCTCGTCAGCCCCCCTTCAGCTCGTCCGCTTCAATAGGAAAAGTCAATACATTATAAGGAACAGCGTTCCTCGATAGAAAAAAAAGAAGTAAAATATAGTAAGCTAAAATAATTTGAAAAATCTACTTGAACGCTCCTGCTAGCTTAAACATCATTTTCTACGCCGGATTTAGATTTCTTCTTTTTCTTCTTTACAGGCTCCTCCTCAACAGCTTCTTGAACAACTTCCTCTTCAAGTACCTCCACCTTTACTTTCTTCTTTTTCTTCTTCTTAGGCTCTTCCTCAGCTTCAGGAGCTCCAGAAATGCCATTTTCATCTTCCTCCACCACTTCCGTCTTAACCTTCTTCTTTTTCTTCTTCACTGTTGTATCCCCATTCTCTTCAACCTCCTCTTCTGTAATTCAGAAAAGTGTAAATAAAAATGAGTTTAATGATAATTTGGCCCTGCGTATTTATCAAGTGCTCGTGGAGCCATTTTACCTTTGACGAAGGCTGTGGTGTGTGTTCGCTTTGTGGCTGTGGAATCTGCAGAAACTGGGTACTGGCGAATCTCGCTCTTCGTCTCGTATTTCTCAAACTGGAAGGATTTCTTTCCACCCGACACACGGCGTTGTCCGCCCTCTTCGAGGAATCGGAGGCGCTGCTCCAAATAAGCCTTGTGTTCTGTACCCAAAACAATGGAACTTTCTTCTCCAAGAGCATCCACACGAGCTGCGAGGGCTGTCTTGGCAGCGAGCATTCGAGAAATCTACGACAGAGAATAAAAAATGTTAAACTAAGATCGGTGACTTGATTTTCTTAGGAACATTACCTTTCCCTTCATTTTAGTAGAGGCCTGACCGACAAGCGTGGCGTGGTAAATGAGCCCATACTTCGGTGTATCTTTCTTTGTCTTCAGGGCTCTGAAAAGTGCTTTCTCCGCTCCAAGGATTTGAATAGTGGAGGCAGGATGCTTGGCGAGATTAATAAGGGTACCAGCATGGGCAATTAACCTTGCGCCAACAAGCTCACCTACTAACACTGTCAGATTCGGTGCAATTGCCATCATCCTGTTCTTCAAGTATTCGTACCTATATACGGAAAATGAAACGCATGAAAATCTTTTAACTAAAGCGTACTATCATGAACTTACAATTGTTGTCTGTAGTCTGATATTTCGATGACTTGTTCAGCGAGAAAATGAATATTTTCAATATCCTCTTCAGAGATTTCAGTACCCATGGATATCTCAGCAGCCTCTTTTACTTGTTCCTCCATCTCTTCTGGAAGTAGGTCAGAGAAGTCCGTTGATTTAGCATTTGTTCTCATCCCCATGAGTTTGATGGTCTGAAATAATAATTGCAGAGAAATTGAATTAGGTGACAGACGATACGAAGGGAATTTTGTATGCCAACCTTTATATATGCGATATTGTCAAGTATGATTTTAGAGAGTTCAGGGAAGTGCCACCCGTACCACTCACGGCACCTCATCATATAATTGTTCAGTTCCTTGTCAAGATCATCAAGGAGGCTGACGGCCTGTACAATCATGGTGTCCACTTTGTCAGGACTGAACTTGAGCTTGTACCGACCGAGGGAATGTGCTAGGCCAAGCGCCATTGCCGCCATCTCTCTATAACGGTAAGTGGAACAAATGCCATTAGAAATCTACTTCCCCCTCTCAGGTTCCACCTTCGAAGAATGCAGTTACCTCTGAGGAAGTGACCCAATCAAACTGTCAGCTTGAGAACGGATGCATCGCATTAGTTCCAAAACATTGCTATTGGAAATACAGCTGATACTTGTTTTCTCCTTAATTGCATTCCCCAATTTCGCATCAGCGACGAGGAGCTGCTCCTGAGCATCTTTATCCACTAGTTTCTTGAGTAACTTCTTCAAAGGCTTTGATACTTTACCCTCAACTGCAGCAGTTGCAGCTCCCAACGCTTCAGTCGTGTCATGAAACTTTTCAAAATGCTTCAATTTTACTCTAGAATAAACAAGAACAAGCAATTCGATTCAGAACACAAAACTAATTGGACCGAAGTTAAGCTTTTTCTTGACATCACATTTTGACTCACATTTTACTGGCAGCTTCAGCGCTTTCAAAATCCTGGAACAGATTCTCAGTTTCTTTCAGCTTCTTGTCCTTCAGGAGCTAGAGAAATAATATCACAATATAATTAATACTTCCGTTCAGATCAGAGAAATTCATGCAATCTGCATGCAAATGACCATGTTACATTGGACGAGAAATTGAATTTTTGAAAAAAGTGGACCTTGAATTTATACTCCGTCTTATTTTTAAGTAATTTGTGATTTACCTTAAAAACGGCATAGCCAGCTGCTGTTTCAAACAGGACAAGCATTCTCACGTCTGAATATTTTGTAGGAACACTTTCAATAAGCACATTCAGCGAAAAGCGATTTTAACCAAAAATCAGCCCACTTTTTTCTACTTCCACTGAAATTAGGTCCAAAACACCGAACACGCGGTTTGAGTTTTTTAAATTTACCGCCTCGCTCCACGTGGCGAGGCTCCACAAAAATTACCCGCACATCACGCGAACCTCAATTTTTCTCCCTGAAGCTCAGTCAGCTGATTGATGGGGTGGAGGTGAAAATTTTTTTTTTGAAGGGGAGTTTTCCAAACTTTCACTTCCTAATTAATTTGTCATGAATATTTTCATTGTTGTGGACTGAAATTCCATTGTTAACTCTGTTACAACTTTAAAGCAGGGTTCTAGTTCTCCTCGGAGTTCGTCTTACAGTTAACTTTAGCATGGCAGTACAAGCATTTAGTGAGTAGAAGTTCTAGGGTATTTCTAGCCTGAGTTTTAGTTTAGTTCGATTAATGGTTGTCCAGCTGCTCATTATCCGTCATTCAGAATTCAAACAGGAAGAAAATGACTTCGTCAAAGCTTGATTTAGGTGAATTAGTGAAGAAACTAAAGTATGAGAAGCTCTTTGTTGCCAATGAGAAAAGGGAGATTGAACAGCTAAATAAAAAGGTAACTAAATTGACATTTAAGGCAGTCATACTACTGCGTATTAATTTGTATCCTTTATTCTTTATCTTAAGGTTCAGCAAGTATGTACGAACCTGCTCCAGGAGTCATGGCTTACGGGACAGCATCGCCTTGCCCTTGAGAACTTGAGCCGCGGTCAGCTCGAGTCTCCGTTCACAAACGACTATGTCTCATGCAGGGATGGAGTGTCAAGCGAAGAGGGAGGAGAGCTTGACCTCATTGAAGCCCAGAAAATTGTCTCACAGCGTTACTATAACTCATATGTGGAGCTTCTGAGTCTATTACGTACACACCCAGACATTGTTGGTCTTTGCATTACAACGTATGAGAAGGAGAAGCATCACCTCATACCAATCATAGCAGATTCAGGTGTGCCAAGTGGGGTCTCCTCCGGACAGGTTCTTCAGGCCATAATCAATGTCTATGGTAAGTTTAAGTTCGGAGGATTTGTAGAAACACCGTACTTAAAATTAGAGTATGGTAATTTACAGGTGGTGTTGGAGGTCCCTTGCCAGGAGACGGTACTTTGCATCTCAAGTTGCTAAGTATTTTGGCTGGGATGCAGGTAATTGTCAATTTTGTTTTTCTACTCAAATTCATTATCGTTAACAATTTGTGCAGTATAGACAAATGAGTTATCTTGTTTTTGCTTTAGGTTGTTGGTTCTGAGAGCCCGCGTCGTGTTCTTCGTCAAGGTTCCTCTGCCTTTAGCTGCCTTTATAGAATTATTTCTGAGACAATTCCAGCAGCTCGACTTTTTCTTGTGGGTTCACTTCACCAGCCAGTGACTCAACTTCTGTCTTCCCCTGAACTTCTCTCTCTTGGTACAACAATCTTACCCAGTACGCCGCTTTCCATGGAAGTCTCGCTTTCGGCATTTGGCCCTCCGCCCAATCAAGACATTGCTCTTCTCGACCGCACGGAAAAAATGGCAAGACTTACCCAGCTGTTCCTAGAGAGCATTCTAGAGAACATCCACGCCTTTCCTGCTGGTAAAGCTAAGAATACTGTTGTAATTTTTTCGAATTTTCATACGTGTATTTTCAACAGGATTGGCGTGGTTGATTCAGTCGATTCAGCGACAGTTAAGCGAGTCTATTGCTGAAAAGGAAGTTCGAATCATCTGTACAGACCTCATCTGGGCCCTCTTCATTTGTCCTGCGGTAACAAATCCTGAGCCATTTGGAGTTACAGATGCTCCAGTAGGGACTCAAGAACGTCATATCCTGTCACAAGTGGCAACGATTCTCCAGGCCCTTGCTCTCTGTCCTTACGAACCTCATCCACAGCACTTGGCAGAGTACATTTCATACTTTGATACTGTAAGCTACTAATCTATTCACCTCATTTAGTATGGAAAACAATTCTTTGGTCTGGTCTTTTAGAATCTGTGCAGTTCCGTCTTGGATGCAGTGTTGCGTATGGACAATGTCTCAGTAGAAGACCCAGGCTTGGCTTCGCTCTTCCGTCGAACGATTCTTCTTCCAGAGAATCAATTAGCTCCACTATTTTCATGGCTCAAAGAAACGCTCCTCCTTTTGGAACGGAATGGAAAGTTGACTGAGATTGAAATCTGGCCACTCCTTGTCAAGCTCTCGTCTGCAGTGACAGAGTCCCTCCCTCAACCCACGTCTCCTCAGCCAGCTTCACTCCGGACGTCTTCATCCTCACCTCACCCTTCATCTTCCCCTTCACATCGACCATCTAATTTTTTGTCAAATGGAAAGACACCTTCAATTTTGCAACGGCGTGGTCAGTTCAGCATATTTCTAAAAACTATTTTTATTTTATCCAATTCATGGTGTTTATTTCTGTTTTCAGATGGTAAAGGGAGTTCAACCGAGTTGAGTAAACTACAAACTACACCTACAAAAGTCCTCATCTTCCCTGTTACTACTGAAGGCTGGGAATGGGTAGGGATGTTACCGGAATCGGAAGTGCGGAACTGTAGGAAATCCGAGAAGGGCTCAAATGAAGGGGACTCCCTGGTTGGTGATGAAGTCGATGCAGAAGAAGAGCGTAGTCTTATTGGAGAAAAGAGGACGCGGTTCTCAATTTCACAAGATGATGCATCAAATGGTAAGGCCCCTGTTACTATGGAGTAAAAATTAATGGGCGACTGAGACTTTGGATTGATCTATGCAAGGGATGAGGTGTTGCCAAATTTCCTATAGGCCGTGGCCGTATCACTTATAATATGGCGCACATAACCTCAGGTGATCCCACCTTACATCCCTTGCCTCCCATTTTGCAATTTATGCAGGCTTACTCTCAGAGTCGCAAACCCGAGGTCATTACCTCCTCCTCCAAACCGGAGATAATCATTTCCCAAGTTTTCAAGATGGCCGACTTTAGGGGCTGTCCAGAATTTCAGCTAGTCAGTAGATTTTGGGAATTTTCTCTATTAAGTCAATGACATGTATTATTTTAAATGGTGAAAATTTTTTCTTCTGATGGTAATTAACTATATTTTTTAAATAAAGGGACTAGTGACAATTTGGAAGCCGTGTCCGCTGCCTCAACACACAGTGTCTCCTCATCCATTGAACTAGAGGATCAAAATGACAACCTCTCTGACATGATGTCAGCGAATGTATCCGGTCGGGGAAGTCCAGATATTTCAGGACGAAATAGTCCGCTTTCCCAAGCAGAAGATGAGACTGAGGAGGAAGCACCGGAAGCAAACCGCGAGGATGCTGCCGGTCTCTGACATGATGTCAGCGAATGTATCCGGTCGGGGAAGTCCAGATATTTCAGGACGAAATAGTCCGCTTTCCCAAGCAGAAGATGAGACTGAGGAGGAAGCACCGGAAGCAAACCGTGAGGAGGCTGCCGGTGGTAGAGATGAGGCCATGGAAGAGGAGCGCTCACCAAACATGCCACCCAACAATCCCATTCACATTATTAATCCACCTAATATCAATAACCTGAATCTCAACGGTGGAAGGGAATCTTCTAAGCATAAGCAAGCACGCTCAGAAATTGATGACAAGTTCTGCAAATTTGAGATTAAGAAACTCTTTGGAGGAGATGAGACCAACTCGCTCGTGAGTGACACCTGGTCAACTGATGTATTGGCTAGCGACAGCGAAATGGGTTCTGATGGACGCTTGTTATTTGCCACTGCCTCCAGATCAACAGAACCACAGTAGTCGGGCCTCTGTAGATGCTTTGGGAGGCGGAGAGAGCATGTCAGAAGCATGGAGCACAGACGTGGCAGCCAGTGACATCGAGCGACTCCATGATTTCGATACAGAAGATACGGGGAGCATCACCAGAAGTGAAAGATCAGAAATAGAAAGTGCAGTTGTTGATGACACGCCGCGGAGCTCGGTTTCTGGGGCGGGTGAGCCGGTAGTTTCTTACGCACCACAGCAACCAATCGACCTCTTACTCTTTGGTGACATGCAGCAAGATGCATCCTCAGCCAATGGTTTAGCAGCTGAACCTGATTCTACTTCTGGGAACGGCCCTCCACTTCCAATGGAAACAGAAGGAATAGATTCCAAGGACAACATCATTTCTGATTTGGATACAAGGTAATTCGACAGTAATTCAGCCATCATTAATTTGGTAGTTTCACATTTCGATTTTTTTTTCATTGCTACTCGTTTTATTTGTTGGAACTAAACGTTGGTAATAATTCTTTCAGGTCCACCTCATCGCTTCCAGCAGCGATTCCCGGTCCGTCAATTTCCAGAACTATCATTCCGAAAACAATTACTTTCGATAAGTCTGCCGAGCGAGGTGATCGCTATGACGAAGAGTCTGGGCGTACCCGGAAGTTCTTCCGAAATTTCAAGCTTTTTCGAGGTAGATCTGCCGGAGGAGGGAGAAAGACACGGGGTGGAGAAGACCGTTTTGATTGGAATGAGCGCATGACGGATAATTCATCATTAGCAGTTCCACGCGCCAGGAAAAGTTTATCAGATGATGCTGTCAATGCAGTAGCTTCTGCTTCACATGGTTAGTTTCATAGCATTAATGATAACTCAATAGGTTCCCACCTAGTGCCTTGTTCATACCGATAAGACGCCGGCGCAGATGTGGTTCGGCCATGCTTCACTTGTAATGGGAAAAGGTTTGGGATGATACCTTCCTCTTAAATTTTTTTTTCAACTCAAATTAAAAACTTCAAATTTAGGTTCAATCAGTCAATGACATTCGGGCATGCCTACAAGCTCTTGCAGGAGTTTGAAACTTCTACCCCGGAAAAAAAGATGGAGGGCGAGGCAGAGGT
>JABASM010000781.1:0-18790 GCA_019776545.1 Brachystomella parvula | reverse complement strand
AAATACTCTTCTCGATTATTGTTGGCATTAAAACCGATGGCCCCATAATAGGAGTCTGTGCGAAGTCGACTTTTCGGAGTCTCACGTGACCCTCCGACGTCGTCTACAGTATCCCCGTCAACAAAATAAATGAAGACCAACGGAAACATACCTGAATTAGAATCACCCAGTTCAGAAAGAAGACTGGTTGCATCCCAACAGGCTTTCCCGCTTAGGTCTCTTAGAATAATCCGAACTTTTGACGCTGGGATTCTGAAACCAGATGCCAAGCCATCTCCCTCATCTGGATATTCTTGATTGGGCAGCTCGATAAGCGTGAGCAAGGTCTCGTTGTCAATTGCAAACATCTAACACCCAAATAAAAGATTTAAGCTGGAAGAAATCTAATCAGCATAATTCACTTCTTGCAAACCTGAAGATTCGGCATTGAGAAAATATGCAAATTCAATTTACTTTCTTCTACTCCTAAGTCGTCATTTTCCGCAACAACGGAGCTACAACGTGCAACGTCGCTCGAAATCGGGAAGTGACCCAGTTGAGTCAGCAAATGGGACAGAAGCTGGGAAAGAGTTTTTAACGTAATAATCAATTATTCACCACTAGAGGGTGACAGCTCTCGGGGTAGGAACTTTAACTTACAGAACGTGCGGCAAGCCTCACGGTTTGGAAATCCTGTAATGTCTCTGAGGTGTCGGACGGCCCCGGCAACATTGCTTTTGCTCGATTTTCAGATGACTAGAAGAAACATCTATTACCACGAGGAAACGCAATTCTTGACGCAAAACACTGAGAGCGAAAGCGTACCTGTAAATCATCAAATGGAACGCTTGGGTCGAAACCTTCCAAAATAGGCATAGGGGTTTTGGCACTTGGAGAGGTCTGATACCCTTTTGCCACAATTCGAAGCACCTACATACACACGTAACTTTAGGCTTTTTAGACAAATATAAGCAAAATTTATCTTACATCAAATACTGCAGAGAGGAGCTGCTCGTTTTCATCGGCTGACGGATGAAGGAGTATACTTAACGGCGTCCTCATGCACCATTCGCCCAACGTCATCAATAAAGAAATAAAGAAACGCTTTTCCATCTCCATTGGCCGCCCCGAAGTCCACATTGTGTTCTTGGGAGGTAAAGCATTTTGCAAACTCCATTTGAGAACCTAATGTACAAAAGGAGCAAGAAGTTCAATGCTTCACTCCTATTTGAGACCGCATCTGCTTACCATAATGATTCGAGAAACGATTCTCGGAAAGTAAGTTGTAACTTCTGACGCAAAATCAGCTAACATAAGGAGCAAATCCGCAGCTACTAAAACGACGCTTCGGTTCACAAGCTAGAAGGAAAAAAGTTCCTATGTCATACAGCCACAACTCTCCATTCTTAATTTACCGTAATTGATGCCAGCAGAACAGAGAATATTTCGGAAATTCTATCCTGGTATTCAGCGACAGAAATATTTAAATTTGGAGGTGGAAATCCGGTATGTCTTATTTCCAGCATTTGCTTGCAGAGGTAGATGGTTAGAGCTTGGAGTGCTACGACACGAGCATATGAAGTTTGCTCAACTTTCGCCGTCTGAATAAGGTAGGAAAGCACCAACTAGATACACCAAAGCAATCAATTAACGTCTCGTAAAGAAAGGTGTCGAGATCTTACTTTGGTATATTGAGCTTGAACAGGTTGGAATTGAATCGAATTCGGCTGTAGTACTTTCAAGCTTTTAAAAAAGTCTGAGACGCCGAGTACTGTAGCCAGAAGAGTACTTGCCTCGACTCTTGGAGCCTGGAAGTGGAACGATTCAATCATAATGGCCAGGAATTAATTTCATTAAACTTGGAACTTACATTTCTGAGATCATCGCTACTCAAAACAGAATGAGCCGCTTGTACTAAATCCAAGAGTAATAGCGAAAATCCAGGAAGCATTTTTGATATGAACCTGGGACCGCAACGTTTAACTATTTCGTTGACGATATACTATTCAGATTCATAAACTGATAAAATGAAACCGAGCTAAATATACGAATTCCAGTCAAGATCTCATACCTGATTGTTTGAAATAATACATTTGTGAATTGTTGAATAAAACTTGCGAAGGTAGTCGTGACTGAACTCGATATCTTGATTTGAAAGTGTAATTTCACATAGAAGGGCGCATGCCAATACTTTCCCACGATGAAATTCATTTGGAAGGTCAAAAGCCTGGAATACAACAACCACAATACAGTTAAATTTAAAATTTAAATAATGTTTCTAAAAAGTTACCTGAAAGCACCATGAAGCAGGAAGCAACAACGGGGGTACCAACTCAGAGGGCGGTGGTGAGGACAGGTTATCCAAACTCACGTCTTGGTTTTGACGAATCTTTTATACATGCGAAAATTAAAACTAGCAATCCCAAAGACAAAGAATTAGGATTTTACCTTTAACAAAGTAGCCCACATGTCGGTAATGATTTGAAAAAAATGAGCATGAGTCCTCGGATTTGTGAATTCATTTGGATTGCCGAGGACACCTAGCATTCGCTTCCACAAAATAGCCGCAACTTGTGGCAACCAACCCTTGATTCTTCCTCCAGCTATAACACCTTTCAATTCATCTTTACTCGCTAGTGTCACGCCTAAAAGGTCAAAGGTTGAGTTAATTTTTTTAACCTTCGGTGTTTACAATCCAGCCTTACCAACGGAGTCCTCGTCAGGATGAATGGTGGAGGTGTTTTCTAAACTAGCAGTCGAAGAAGAAATCTCTGCCCACTCAGAATGATGTGTAGTCGTTGTTGTACTTGAAGTAAAAAGACCTTCCTTTGGAATCAGCCGTTTAAGAGAATCGACAGACTTAGATAACTTTCTGGTTCTCCGCATCCTTGAGGAATCCACCATGTCATTTCCATCTTTGATTTCTTTTCTTGGTGTGACGATATTTCCTTCACTCATACTCCTCCTGAGTAGTACTTTCTTTTGAGGTGGTGTGCGGGGCGATGTTGGAGAGAATATTGTAGACTTTCGGTCTGCAGATGTTCCTTGGCTAATATTTCGCTTCCTCTCAAAAGATGTACCTATAATGGAAGAAAAATGGAATTTTTGGAAGCGATCATAAGGATAACCGGCAATTCTTTACCTTCAGGAATCCCTGAGACTATCTTGCTGGAGTCCTTCGAAAGTCCAGACTCAATTCCTCTTTTTCGTTTCGCTTTTTGTTCCGTGAGACGGTCCAACGGTAAGTTCCCAAGGTCTAGGTTATAAACATGTCGTGCAAGTACTCTGGTCAACGTTTCCATCGTTTTCTGGAATTTAAGGAACAGTATCAGCCCTAGGACAACTGTTTCAAATACTTTAAGTTAACCGCGAACTTACGGCCCATTCTGTAATCAGATCGTCAAACATTGTCAGCTGAGACAAAACATTTTCTAGTTGGTCCCAGAG
Source organism: Brachystomella parvula (assembly GCA_019776545.1). Classification (NCBI taxonomy): domain Eukaryota; kingdom Metazoa; phylum Arthropoda; class Collembola; order Poduromorpha; family Brachystomellidae; genus Brachystomella; species Brachystomella parvula. Next base: position 15,364 of record JABASM010000781.1, on the reverse strand, counting down.
ACCAACAGAGATAGGGACGTTCAGACTTGCCTTCACCCAACTCACAATTAATGTCTAAAAAAATCAGAACATTGACTCACTGTAATACATAAATACAAAATATAATACTTACCTGAAACATGGCTGATGCGAGCTTACTACCCAACGCATCCTGTTGTTTATTTCCACTTTGGGATTGGCCAGTATCCAAGACAGTTGAAGTTACATGCAGCATCACAACCAACAATTGTTCCCTGTATAGTATTCTGAATTAAAACCGCAATTCATCGATCTCAGAAGAAGCGGAACTTACCAAGTTTGAGGATCCATCCTTGTGTTCATAACAGCGTATCGGTAAATATTGAGGACACGTTTGCAGATATCCACCTGTTCCTCTAATAGTGGAACAGCAGGTTCATGCTTCGGACTGTGGAAAAGTAGAAAAACGGCAGCCGAGTTACAGAAAAACACACGAAGAACTTTTTGGGCTCCAGCACGTAAATGCGATTAAATACTCTTCTCGATTATTGTTGGCATTAAAACCGATGGCCCCATAATAGGAGTCTGTGCGAAGTCGACTTTTCGGAGTCTCACGTGACCCTCCGACGTCGTCTACAGTATCCCCGTCATCAGGAACTTCTAACATGAAGACGGGAAGTTCAGGTACCTGTCAATCAAGGTAGTTCTGGGTCAGAATTTAAGAATGGAAAATTTAAGGGTATTTTCTTTACATTGATTTGAATCCAATCTTTGTACACGCATATAACTCTCCTTATGGCGGCCGAGTGGACGAATGGCAAAAGTAAAGCCCGTCGAAATACTTCATGCAGAAAATTAATGTTTTCTCGCGTTCCTAGAAAGACATCTTTCGCCAACACATTTGGATCCACGTCGCTGAAGAAAGAGGACCAGTATTAGGAACAGTTTATTCGAACGTAAAATAATATTTACCCTGGAATACTGCAGTAAGAGGTTAACGAATCTCTGTCAGCAGACAGCGATGAATGTGGACTTGCCCCTGTGTTGTGCTTTCCGTCTTCTTGCGGTAAGACACTACTACGGTGGCTCCACCTGACACGCGTTGAAACGTTAACCATTAATCAAAAGAAGATCAGTGTAGTACGTTTCACTTACACATTCGTTGGATGGTAGCAATCAGTTGAGCGATAGACCGAATGAGCATAGTTTGCAATCCACTTCACGAAAACTACTTGGCAGGTGTACATAAGATTGCTTGACATATCAGTGCTCTTTCTTGGTTCTGGAAGCTCTGCTCAAGAATAAAAAAAATAGTAAAATATTGAAATGACGATAGGATAACAACAGAAATAAGAATAAAATTAAAGGCCAAAACAATCACTAGAGTAAAAACTCCCCAAACTTGTAAATTTTCTAGAATTAATGGGCGCCTGATATTTCGGATTGGCCTGAAACTCGAAGCATTAGGAGATCAATACAAGGAAGATCCTTTCCTTTCCAAGATGGTGGCGGCCACCATCTTGGGAAGGACAGGACTCTAAACTCGGCTATCCTGTACACTTGGGAAACGATTATCTCTAGTTTGGAAGAGCGCATTATTTTCGAGTTTGAGGCTTTGACAAGTACAAAACAAGCCTGCTCATCCAGGCTTGTTTTGCACTTGTCAAAGCCGCAAAGTCGAAGTCAATGCGCCCTTAAAAACCCGGAGAAAATCATTCCGAAGATTTCAAGATGGAGGACATTAGAGGCCGCCAACTTGAGAAGGGTGGAGCCGGGATTTACAAAATTTTGGCGAAAAATCATCCCTTACATGGCAAAGTTTGCCCTTGGAAAGTTTTAGGGATATCCGGAATATCCATTGCGATAGTCATTTACAGGTTTCCGGAATTTATACAAACTAATACTTACAAACTTACCCAGTAGAGGCTTGTAGATATTCGTAACTACTTCAAAGTTTGGGAATATTTTTGGAAGGTAAAATTCTTTGAACCGTTCATACAAAAAGTCTATACTCTTCGCCCACATCTCAGGTCCACCATTCCAATGGATCTTTGGAGCTTGAGAAACCATGAAATCCAAAATGCATTCGAGAAAGTAGGCAGTAGGATCTTCAGGCTGCTTTTCTCCTGAAGAAGCAGGAATAATGGGGAAAACTTCAAGAGGGGCCGCGCCAAGAGATGGTTCCTCAACTTGAGGTGGCCACGAGGGATCGCCAAATCCCGGAACCAATGATGCAAATGTCATGTGGACATAAGCTGGAGCATTCCTGCCGAGGCACTGGTACCAGATCAGAAACAGCCTAGAAAAATAATGATAAATTCTTTGTCTTCGTGAATGAGGCAGGAGAAATATACCTGATGCCATCTCGACGTAATCGTGTAGAATTCCCTGGGTGATTTAATTTTGCCATGAGACGTGACAAGCTGTGCAATTGCCATCTCATATTCAGGTTGTCCGGACATAGTATGAGGATTTTTTCCAAGAGGTAAAGGACGCTTTCAAACTCCTCCCGCTGCGCCCTATGCACTAGTAAAAAAAGTAGAAAGTAGAAAACTTATGTAAGGCTGTCAATTCTTCGATTTGGGAAGCTTCCACAAGACAAAAGCAAAAGCAACAGAAACAGAAGTGAACTTGGTGAGCAAAATTACAGCAAAACCGAAGGCACAACAAAGCAGCCGTGTATGTAGCCTTCATTCTTCGAATTAACTCACCGAAGGAAAAAGGCAGAGTCTCAGTTAAAGATTGAGACCACAAGGATGCAGATGTTAAGAAACCTGGAATTCACCTCACGAATTTAGCTCTAGTCCCACCACCAGAAGACAAGCAATTATGTACAGCGTTAAAGCCAGTTCCCAAAGTCTTATAATTCCTGTGACCGCCAGCACCCCCAAAAAAACGACACTACACAAAACCCAAGAAAAACATTGGACTTACCACCCCGCTGCTTCAAGTTGGCTTCAGCCAGTACAACACCCTCGTACACAATTTTGTAAATTGGCTCATGATGCGTGCAGAAGAGAGATTTGGCTTCTGCTCCATCAACACAATCTAAGAAGCATAGAAAATTGAACGTAAGAACACGCTGATGGCCCTTCCTCTCTTAACTAACTTACCCAAGATTAGCCGTAAATGCTTTAGTTTTGTCAGAGTGTCCTTCTTCCTGTCTAAAATTTTCAGCGTTGACTTCTTCACGTCCACCTGAGGTTTCTGGCGGCTGAACATGATTCGAAAGGTCAGCCGTCCGACGAAGTGATTGGTCTTATTAAGCTGTTTCGAAGTGTGGTTTACATCCTACTATAACTGTCTGATTGCAGCAATTCCATGATGAGTCAGCTGCTGCGATTCTTCTCGATTAGACAAAGCTGCGTAAAGTGAATCAATGAATGTATAATGTAGTAGTTTAATTTGAAAGCGGAAAGGCATATCTTTACAATAGGTTCTCACCATCTCACCATCGGCGACCACTCCGAACCTTACCAGTCGATTATCATACCGGTCAAAAGAAAGCCAGCGAAGCAGGAAAACTATACACTACTACAGCAGCATCATCCTATTCCTCTTCTAATTCAATCTTCGAATGATTTTATTTTGACAATTTTGACAGCAGACTGCCAGATTTCTTATTTTTATTTTATTGACCCTTCAAGATTCAAAATATTCCGGGCGGGCGGATGACTAGGATCTTCGGCTCGGGTCTCATCAAAACTCTCGTCAACTTCCAAACGTTGCACAGTTAGCGGTCAGCAAGAAAAGTGCCTGGTGCGAAAAAATTGCTGGTTAGAGATGCAAATTCCTAAACGAAGATTTTTTCAAATCGAAATTCTTGAAAGATTATAAATTATAGGGCCAGGATAGAGCTAAGGGTCAAAAAATGGCCTATAAAAACCTAATAAAAGGGCCCACCAGGCTTCATTTGCGCAGAGGGTGTCGAGAAGGGGCGGTGCTCTCCCAGGTATCCAGCGGTGCCTGGCTAAATAAGTTAGCATACATTTTAAAACTTATTGCTCCGGTAGCGATAGACATTGTCGTTTCTTTTTGTGAAACAATTCTAGTATAACTTACCCTCTTGACGGCTACGACGGAATATTTCGTCAAGACTGCGTGCTTCGTGCTAGCGAAAGAGATTGGGGAGAGGCGAGCCGACTGGGCTATGAACGGAATAATCCGTCCGTGCAGTAGAAGCCCAACCGGCGACGACGGAATATTCCGTCGTCTCCGATTCTTTTGTCCCTTAAGGGCTCATAATTTACGAACTGTCCGTTAAACCTATACAGTAAGTAAAACTAACTCATAAGGTTTAATTTGCCACTTTTATCGACACAAACAGCCAAATCAACGACGAGATGTTGTTTGAAAAGCAATAAAAAATTTAAGATCACAGAATGCAGCTACTGTTATGAGTAAAGGTGATTTTTGGTGGAATTCTCTATTTTTTATTTCACTTTCACGTTCACAAACACCAGGGATAAAGAATAATAAGTAAAAGATTTCAGCCAGGTCACGGCCTGCTGGTAGTGTTCCCAGAATTGATGCAGCATTTCCCCTCTGCACAGCTATCCCCAAACGTTGAAAAAGGAACGTAGTTGATTTTCTCTCCTCAGTGACCATTGTGATTCGTTTTCCTATCTCCTTTAAGAATTTCAAGGCTTGTGCTCCCCAGAACTGTTGTTTCCACTGCTACAGGAACGAAAATGAATCTTCCTTGTAAGAAATTGTAATTGAGAAATTTTCTCGCTTCCACTTTTTCAGCTGCGAAACCAATTTGGCTCGTTATGTACGGTAGATAAGAGGGTGCGAAGGTGTCAGCGCAGGTGAAGTCCCAAACCAATGATTTCACTCGAGACCATGGAACCATTGTCAACCCGTCTGGGGGCTTGCCATCCTCTCTACTAGAGCATCCAGGAGGCTCAGAAATGCATGGAATCTCTGCTGAGTGAAGGGCGCGGGCAATAATTTCGTTGCATGATGCATGGAGAGAATAACGACCTGAACTTTTTCTGCAAGATAAGCCGTGCTGACCCAATTCTGAAACTTCCGCGCCACAAGCGCACATGTGCAGGTTCCACTCACTTATCTCGGCTCTTTTTACCTCGGCAAACTTTACCTCGGCAGGCTTTTACCTCGGCCAAAAAATAGGATTTCGGCTGGAGTAAGGCAAATTATGCCGAACGCGCCGATGCGGACTCCGCCGGCTACGAAATCCGGATAAGAAATCTAACAATTTCATAGGAGGGAACAGCGTACGTGCTCAGCCTTACTTCAGCCGAAATCCTATTTTTTGGCCGAGGTAATTGGGTGCCAAGGTAAAAGCCTGCCGAGGTAAAGTTTGCCGAGGTAATGTTTGCCGAGGTAAATGGGGACAACGACTTGTGCCAAGGTGATTTTTATTATCTATTTTCCTTTCCGCCGGAAGTGACACGAGAGTTAAAAATCTAGTCGCTCGGAAAGGTGTAGAGAGCAAGACGGAATATTCCGTCCTCAGCCAGGAGAGCACTTTCTGCTGCCTCTTTCTTAGACGTTAACAGGTTATAAAGGGATTCATCTGAAGTTTTGTCTCATCATCATCAAGATGGATCGTTACTCCACCAATTCACCTAGTGAATTAGGCCAGCCAAAACAACCACGTTCGTATGCTATTGGCTAGAACAGAAGGACCCTCTCAATTTATTTCACTACGAGACGATTCCGGCCTTCGGCCGGAACGTCTCGTTGGTTCCGGCCTTCGGCCGGAACCTATTAAACAAACCGGTCAGAATAGAACCGGTGTGTACAGAAGTATTCATCCAGCCTTTTTTGCTGACGCGCTTTTCTGTCTCTTCATCATGGTTGAGCGCACTTGGGAACTGCCCCCAAGGCCCTGCCCATGCCCAATGTTTGATCCGTAGATCGAGGCTAGGAGTTAGTCCCTCTTTTGTACTTTTTAGGATTAATCAAAGACTTCTTTGTACACGACGTTTCGAGTAAACCATTTGTCACTTCCTTCGACCATGTTTCCTTGCGTAGAGCCCGGTATAATCGCAACCTTTATATTTTCTTTAATTCTGCATCGAGAAAAGGCTACATAAAGTTGGCCATGCGAGAAAACGGGCGAAGGCAAATAAATCCCAACATGATTCAAAGACTGGCCCTGAGATTTATTTATTGTCATGGCAAAAGCTACTGCGACCGGGAATTGTCGGCGCTTGAACTGAAAGGGTGTATCGCCCTCAGAAGGGACAACGTCTATTCTTGGAATCAAAACTTGTTCTCCCTTATTCCTTCCTTTCAGAATTTCAGCATGAATACAGTGCGGTTTTAATTCTTTTACAATAAGTCTAGTACCATTGCAGAGAGATCTTTTGGGATTAAGGTTCCGTAACAGCATGATAACAGCCCCAACTTTTAACTTTAGCTCATGCAGCGGCATGCCTGAAGGCTGAAGAGAGTTAAGAAATTCCACAGGATAGTCAATTACAGAATCATTTCCGTCGGAAACAATGCTGTCCATGCTGTGGTATGTAACTGCATTCCCAACCATAGAGTCTAACACTTCATTGTTCAATTCATGAACGTGCGTATTTAACGGGGTAAGAATAGCTCGTTCCCCAAGATCTCCTATGTTATTTGGGTCAAGAGTATTCCCAAAAATGGCAGAAGTCAATCGGCCAAGCTCTATGAATTCGTTCGGAATTTCTATAACATCGTCTCCCAGACCATGGCAGTTTGAAAGTTCACCATCACCAAGCTGAAGCAGCCAACGGTTGTGATTCTCAGCGTCTGCACCAGTTCTCATATTGCTACGAAGCTGGAGCCTCTGGAAAAATGACCATGTGAGGCTGTGTTTAATATTTGCTTCAACAGTTAGAACACGGCCACCGCGCGGAACAATTGGCAAGGTTTGTCGAAAGTCACCTCCAATTAGGAGGACCTTATTCCCAAAAGGAGAATTAATGCCCATAATGTCCCTTAGCAGCTTGTCCACAGCATTGAAATTAATTCTATGAGTCATTGTAATTTCATCCCAAATAATAAGTTTCGCTTCTCTAATTTTTGCCGCTTCTTTCGAGTTCGGCCGGATTCTGGATGTAGTACACTCGTTGAGAACAATGCTCAACCCAAACCTTGAATGGTAAGTAGTCCCGCCATCTAATTCTGTGGCAGCTATTCCTGTGGAAGCTACAGCTAGGACCGTTTCACCTCTAGACTGGATAGTCTTTGCAAGAGTGTTATAGAGAAATGTTTTCCCGCTACCACCAGGACCGTCTACAAAAAAGCAGCGACTCCCAGCAGCTTCTGAGCCACAGGACTCCATAATCAACTCAACGGCTTCCCGTTGAAGCCCGTTCAGCTGAGCAATCAGCTCTTCAGACTGAGTACGTAGTGCTTCTAGATCAAGCATCTCAACCATTTCATTTAAGTTTCCCCTTGGAACAGGAAGACCGCAGGCCTCGTTATTTTCCTTTCCATGGCGCTGCAAAATCTCTTGAATATCTCTTAAGCCATATTGCTCAGCAATTTCAGCTGGAAAATGGCGTGAGTAATCTTCACACAGATCCTCTTTAAACTGTTCCCATAGAGCTCCAGCATTGCTAGGAGCTCCGAATACGCAGACTATAGCAAGGGCTTCTCGCAACTGTGAGGGCATTTGGAAAGCTACTGCATCCGCAAGAAAGCTCTCCCACTGGGAATCGTCTGCCAGTAAATTTAGTTTAGTGGCTGCTTCTTTGTAAGTTAAACATACCTGCCCGTCCACATTTTTTAAATGCTCAAAAGACCGGGCTCCTTTCACATGCAATAAAAGGAGCCTAAGGTAAAATCGCTCCCCTTGAGAAACAGAAACAGGGTACATTCTGCCAATTATTTTATTAAACCTTTCTTTGGGGCACCACTTTCCCTGCTTGAAGGTGTAGTACTCTGGGATTTCATGGTAGAACAACCCGCGAGCTTCGCTGTCTTCACGGTTCAGTTCAAACCAAGCAGTTAGTGTAGTCGTGCCTGAGTGCCTATCGACAGCCTCATCTTCTTTACCGTCTTGGAAGAAAACAGTTTCCATTCCGTCCAGGTGCACAGCTAATCTTCTGACGTCATGAGACTTTCCGTGCATCTTGTATTCCCAGATCCGATGCATAGCTTCGGGAGCACTGATGTAGCGAGCATCTAAATACTGACTAACCTCGTCATAATTCATAGTACCGCTTCCACCAGCTTCACCATGCCCATCATCATAATTCACGCTATCGATTCTTACGTTAGCGCAGTCGTGACCTTTATTCACATATTTGTATAAATATTTCACACTTTTAAACCCGGCGCAAATTTCAACGTTTATATGACATCCGTATTTAAGCGTAAGGTATGGGTTGTACGGCACTACCCACCTGTTGTCTATTCTGTATCTTCCGTGCGGGTATGTGATGCCTGTGTTTCTACGACGATATTTTGGATATCCTTGGACGTTAGAATCTGTTTCTTCCTGAAAATCTTTCGGGAATTTTTTTTGGCATGTCGCATTCAAAGAGCGATGAGTCAAGCACATCGCGTTAATGTTTACATGAGCGCAAGGACCGTGAATCATATTCTGTGTCACTAAAGCATGTAACTTTGGGTGTGTGTCGGGATTAGGAATCTCCGCACACACCATCTGGTCAACCATATCATTATTTCGAGGCTTGTCTTCGTTTCCAAGTATAATGAGAATGTGAACATGTGGAAGTCCACGCTTTTGAAATTCAACTACATACATGAAACCACTTACTTCTCCGAAATATTTCTTGTCTTTTATGTCGTGCAAGAACTCCTTTAACTTTAATTGGAAAACTCTGGCTACCAAGTCTGGCCTATGCTCGGGCCTCTGCCCAGGTCCCAGGTTTTCTGTAATTTCTTTCCATTTCGGATTGCAAGTCATGGTTATAAATAAATCAGGTTTGCCAAGCCTGCCCACGATAGCCATTGCATCTTGGTAATTCTGTTGCATATTTCTTGGGCTGCCAATAAAAGAAGAAGGTAGAACGACCGCTTTGCCTACTTTCAGTCCATTGCCTTCAGCTCTATTCCGAAGGCTTTCATTTAGAGCAGTATAATTCTCTGACCGCAAATCTTTTTGGTGCGTTCTTATGTAGTTGAGCCTATTCGCTTCAATTTTTGTATAAGTGTCCACTGTAAACTGTTGCGTAAGCTTACCTGCACTGAGCAGTGGGTTAAATTCGTCTCTAATAGAGAGCCGGTAGGAATAATATTGAAGTTGAGAAATTTTTGTGCCATCTAATATGCGTTCGTCATTATAGTTTGGTTCAGCGTACTCAAACGATGTTGGATTTCTTTGATAGGCAGGGCGAAACGCTTTATCGACCGTCAAATTAACTTCCCAACCACTATCTCCGTATGGGAAAAGAATAGGATAAGTCATGGCATCACATTTGTTGTGTAAGAAACTTATACGGATAGTACGATTTTCTGCTTTAGAGTGAATCCGTATATCTCTGTTGAATGGGGGTTCACCACTTGAACTGTCAAAGACAATAGCAACTTCGTTGCAACGGGGAGCATTGTAGCGCCTTTGATCCTGGGAAGCGTCACTGCAAATTGACATAGTAACTTGCCGAAACGGGACTCCTTCTCTTTGAGCGCGTTCTTCTTCCTCTATTTCGTAATCTCTCATCATTTTCCATGCCTGAGCAAAAGGGTTGTTATTTCTCATGAAATCGTCCAGAATTCGCATTAATTCTGGGTCGCACTCAGGATTTTCTCCAAGCCTGGAACGGGTGGCGTGTTCTGGGTCGAGAATATACACCTGCGCGAACCGCGGCTGCTGCCCCGGAGCGGGATGAAGCGGCGCGGTTGCATGGTAAGTCTGTCCTTGAATGCGATAGCAATAAGGACCGTTGCCTGGAGGGGTTTTAATTTGAGCGCCAAAAGAAGCAAAAGCCAGGCTATTGTTAAAGTGCCTTACATTGTTCATGAAATTGACCGATTTTTCATGCTCTCCAGTCATTAGAGATTCAATTACTGGGTTTGTCCTAAGTGGGGGTAGGCTGATCTTGCCTTTATGGCAACATGAATTAAACCCTTTTGGTTGCTTCTCCCCTGCAAAGTGTTTAGCACCACAGCTGTCACAAATGACATTTAGTGGTTCACAGTAATGTTCTTGTATTTCATTTTCATTAATGTTTGCGAGAAGCTGGCAACACCGGCGGTAATTTTGAACTCTCGCCGTCCGGCGCATTCCGGCGGCTAACGGCGCCGCCCCTTGCGCATTTGTTACCTCATTTATTGATGAGTCAAGTTCACTATGCGTTTCCGCGCCTGCGACACTTTGGGTGAGGTTTCTTCTTGCTCGAGCGTAATGCCGCTGAGAAAGTATGGTGCTGCTTGCGCCTGGTCTTTCAGAATCAATTTCAGCGGATGCCAGCAGTCTTATAGACCTTTGCTGCGAAGATTCGTTCGCCCTTGCTTCAGCATGACTCCTTCTATCCGCTAAACGTCTATCCTCAGCCTCAGCTTCTGTTTCTCCCGCTCTAAAATTTCGCATCCGAATGCGATGGGATTCGCGCCGCTCAGCAGCCTCCTCCGTTCCTTCATTTTCTCTTCTTTCTCTTTGCCTATCACGATCTTCCTGTAGGCGTCCTATTCTGGATTCCTCGGATTCATTTTGCCTAATTCTGCGGATGTTGGTCGCGTTACGTGTTCTGTGACGGAACCCAGAACCCCGTCTTCTCGCAGGCATTACCGTGTTTTCCTGGGTAAACGCCGCCCTTAGGTATTAGCCGCACTCGCGTATTAGCCGCACTCGCGTATTAGCCGCAAAATCCGGGGTTTTAAACTAAGTTTTGTCGTATAAACCGCTCTCGCATATAAGCCGCAAAAAAAGCTCACGGTAGGAAAGTGACGCCTCAATCACAAAATCCCAGAATCCTACGAAACCGGCAGAAAATTAAGGTAACCTGTAAGGGCAACGCTTCGTAGAAGAGTGCTTTATTTGGTCCCTTGGAATTTGTTTTAACAGATAAGAACTGTAATTCTTTCTCCTAAGGATAGGAATAATTAAGACGGCTTTCGATATCAAGCTCGAATTTTATTCAAACGATTTTTTTCTTTTTTTATATTTTTAATTTGCACTTTATTTAAAGTGAAATGTTTTTTCAATTTTTTCTACAGAACCTCTTCCGAAGCTCTTGTAGCCTTTAAAAGGATTTTCTGCTGATCCCCGCCAAGGGATAGCAGCCTTGACTGAGAGTGCAAGGTTTTTTTTTATTCAATGGAATTTCCTGAAATCAAAGTAAATTTAACAACCTAAAACTAAAAAATAAAATAAAAAAATAAAAAGACCTAAAACTAACTCAGCAGTGTTCAAATGTAGAAATCAGTAAACCAATTTCTTCGAACGCAGCAAGAGAAATGAGGTAGATTTCTTTTCTGTAAAAATGAGACATTGCATTGGATAGGGAGGAAAGTACACGTATTTCTGACCTTGAGAAATAAGAGTGGACAGGAAGGTGCCAGACCGTCTCACATGGGTTTAAGAGCAGGTGCGGGGGAGAGTAGTACCGCTACATGCAAATGAAAAGGAAAGTTTTTTTCTCTGTCTCGTTTCTCAAGGGTAATGACTCCCTCCTGTCTACTGCATTCGCTTGGTGGTGCTCCTCTCGGCTTTCGCTTCATATTCTGGTGGAATGCACTGCGCTGGCATGGCACTTTTTCCAGTGGTTTCCAGTTTTTTTCATCAGCGAGCATTACCATTTTTTCATTGGTTTTAGCGGAGATGATATTTTTAATCAATTTGTAACCGTAGTAGAAGACCCACTGGGCTGTGAAGATAAGGAGTCAAAAATGAGAAGTGATCAGAGTTTTGAATAATTTCTGGATAAAATCTTTCAATTCCCTTACGAAACGTTTCTCTGGCTGCAAAGCTAAAAATGTAATGCATTGATTCGTAAACTGAAAAATTGTTATTTATATTTTTGCTTTTTAATTTACTCTCCACTAAAGCAATTTTCCAGAAAGTGAATATGAGGAATCCACCACCAGAACAACACTTCAGCATTTTCGAATTTTTCAGAAAAACAGGTAAAACCTGGGTTATGAAGTCCGGTAACCAATGGTTTCCGATAATTTCTGAAAAAAATGCTGAAGTGTAGTTTTTGTGGCGGACTCCTCAATTCACATATATTTGACCTTGAGAAATGAGAGTGGACAGGAAGATCCCAGACAGTTTCTCATGAATTTAAGAGCAGGTGCGGGGGAGAGTACCGTTACATGCGAATATAAATGAAAGGGAAAGCTTTTTTCTCTGTCTCGTTTCCCTAGGTTAATGACTGTCTGGTCCTTCCCTAGTCCAATCCTTCCTTCCAAGGTCAAGCTACAAATGGGAAATTAAAGTTTTTAAAAACTTTTTCCTGCTTTCCTTTGTTGGCGTTGGCGTTCACCACTGATAATTTGAATAAATAAATTGCTTCAAAACTTAAATGAACTTCTGTAAATAAATCCCTGCCTATATAATCTTTGGCTGAGTGAAATCAAGTTTTCCTCACAAAGAGGAGGAACTAAGATTTGAACCCAGATTTGTAAGAATTGATATTTTCAAGTTCAGCTCAATTTTTTAATTCTGAATCCCTGGACCTTGGTTCCACTTGAAAATGAGAGGAAGGTGGGACGTTGCGAAATGATAAGAAAGTGGGGTGGTGCCAATGGAGACAAAAAAAGGCAACGACCTCTCACATCAATACAGACAAAAATCTTCACATGCTAAAATCAACGCTCAAAAAAATTAATCTCTTCTGCAATGCAATATACTTCAGCCCATCCTCGGGTTTTCATTGTCCAAACTCACTGATAAAGTCATTAATTGGGCAAAACAAAAATTATAGATTTCCAATTTATTTTTATTTCAGAATTTTTACAAATAATTTTAAATGAGGGCTAGCTCAATCTTCATCTTCTTTATCCTCATCTTTCTCACCTTTTTCATCCTCGGTTCCCTCAATAACATTAACAACGTCTTTTTTCTTAGTCTGGGGCTCACCTATCTTCTCTTCGGCACCTTTCTCCTTCCCTTGTTTCTCAAGATCTTCAACAGCTTTAACCAAAGTTTTGTCCAAATCATCTTCATCGTCGTCAAACTTAATTTTTTTCTTTGGGCTGGAAAGTGCAGCGTCTCCTCCTAGGCTTCTCAACGAAAAAACTTTTTGGTTTGAAGCTAAAAACGCGGTTGGATCTTGTTTAGCTTGGCGCTCGATGAGGAGGCGACGAAGTTCTACTTCTCTTTTGGCTTTGACTGCATCAATGCAAGCACCGCAAATGTTGCAGTAATGGAAATCTCCTGTTTAAAAAAAATAGGAATTAAAAATTAATGCAAGCATAAAAAAATTTCAAAAAAAAATTCAAGAAAAAACTTACCATGCTGAAAGGCGTCACAGTGACGGCATCGGATCCAATTACTTCGGTAAGAGGGGCGACGCCGTGCCGGGTTAAGTAGTCTACACTCGCTTTCCGGGCAGCGGTCTAAAAAAGAAAAAAAAACCGAAGTGAATTCCTTGTCTTCGTTCAAGAAATACGTGCAGCCTTACCGAGCTTGAGATGAGCTTCCATTGGTTGGACTTTTCCACACCAACTACAAAAGCGGTCATCATGACCTTTCATAATTGGAAGCTCGTGACCTCCGTATCCTCCTCCGTATCCTCCACCACGACCCCGACCTCGTTGGCTCGATCCACGAAACCCCCGCCCTCCGCCATTTCCTCTTGATCCCATTTTAAGCAATTCTGAAATTACAAAACAAAATTAGAAATTCTGACAATGGGTGATTGGAAGATTTAAATTTTGAAAAAGTGGAATTAGAGACTCACCTAGGTCAAAAAATCTGCGAACTTCTATCAGCAACGACAGAACAGCAAGTGAGCAGAATAATGCGGAGGCTAGGATGAGTATGCTGGGAAGGATCCGAAAGCGGGTGCGAATTTTTTTGCAATTCGGGTTTTAAAACCGATTTCTCCTCCCCTTCGACCCCTCTTCCTCTATCACCGGGAAAGGGCCCCGCCCGCAAGGATAATCAGAGAAGTCCTCTGATTTAGAGGAACAAAAAACAGAGGTCGCGAGGACTCGAGAATTTCCATCACAAATTACAAAATTCGTCAAACTTGATGACCTAGAGGTCAATCCTTGACCTTTTTTCAAAATTTTTCTTAAATGGGCAATACTACATATGATTCTTGATTTTTCTGTCAATTCCTCATTTTACTAAAGCTCATCATTTTTGAGGAGTTCTATTTCGGATTCACAGACTAAGCTTTTTATTAATGTGGTGGATTATGCATTATGCGTTTAAAGAGGTTCCGTTTGCTGCTGCACATCCTGGTCTTGCACATATTTTAGCTCCGGCCGCCGGTTGATCGACTACACCCGCAGACGGAAAAAGTAGAGAACTTCTGCCCAAATCCTCTGGTTTTGGGAAGAAGATTTTGCACTCAGCTCAACCAATAGAATTGATTGGCGCAATTTTTCCAAACTCCTGGCACTGCTAAAAAGTCACAAACTCAAAATCACGTGTGAGACTGGAAAAGAAGAAGAAACTATAAACTGACTTCTCGGCGGAACCAATTCTTCCCTTCCTTCAAGTGAAAGTTGAAATAAGTGCAAAACTCAGACAGAGGTGCAGCAGAAAACGGAATCTCTATTTTGTCCCAGAAACTTGTTCTCAAAAATTTCAAAAAGTCTAGGAGGCACTAGCCAGCAGCCAACTTTCAGTTTTCTGGCTCCTGTCTCCAAATTCTTTGCTGCTAACTTGAGAAGAATTCCTGCTTTTACCGCGAACTCCAAACTAAAAAATTTTTGATTTTTATTTTGGTCAAACTCGATTTTCACCTTCAACCTCTTCAAACTTTGTAAACCTTAGATGTTTGTAACATAGAATTAGCAAAAGAAATCAAGAAAATTAAGAACATCGAGTATCGTTAGCAGGCATCGTCAAGCGTTTTCATTGAGTTGACTGCATCCTGAAACGCTGGATACGAATGACAACTGCTTCTGGATTGGCTAGAGAAGGGCTCCTGACTTGTATGGTGCGGTCTAACATCGACGGACGGATTTTTGTTATAACTAAATTTAAATGAGAAACTGAGGAAAGGAACTGTTAGTGTTCCGTCACCTTCTGTCATCAGGTAATTCCAGCCTTAATAATACACATAAGAGTCGTTAATAATTTCGGAAAAAATGGACTATCGTGGGGTCGCTCCAAATCTTACCAAAATTTTTTCCTAGACTAATTTGGGTATGCTGAACACGAATATGAAAAAAGTTTTTCCCGGAAATGAAAAACAAAATTTTCAAAAAAATTTTTTTTTTTTTTTTTTTCATTTCTACGAAATCCGTAAAAAACCTAACAGTTTAACCATGATGTTCGTCGTTTGGTCCTGGTTACGAACGCGCCGATCAG
>JABASM010000780.1:0-10530 GCA_019776545.1 Brachystomella parvula | reverse complement strand
TTCGTGAGAGAAAGAGTAATGGAGTAGCATATGCGTGGAACCTGTGAAGGTATACTTCGAGTTCTAAAATAGCACGACAGGTCGTAATAGCCTGTTAACGCTGCCTTGGCTGATTAAGCTGGAAACTACTTTCACTTCCTTACTCCGTGTACGTGTTTAAGTAAGTCCATTAAAAGTATAAAATTGGTGACGCTTGGAACCATGGACTGCCTACATAATGCTCGACGTGAGAATTAAGAGTCCTGGTTATTTTCTCTGACTAATGTAAAAAATACACATTGGGTGTTTCAAACCAATATGGAACCTGGTACGCAGCTGGAGCCACAGTACAGTTCAACTAGAATTGTTCTACAAAATTAAAAGGAAGTAGCAGCCATTACTTTTCCACCAACCAAGGTGTTACGTGTTTTTGATCACGGTGTCTGTCCGCCTGTCTGTATACAAAACTTTAAAAACTCAAAAACTCGAATCTGAATAAAAAAAATTTAAGAGCGATAATAGTTTATCGATAGTTCCAAACAAACTTATACGATAGTTAAGGACATTCGAATATCTGACCGGCTGTGCAATGCAGTTAAACAAATTACTGGATTTTATTTTAACCGGCTCCATTTTTGGAATTCTTTTAAACTTTTTGATATTTTCATTTTGAAACAAAATCATAACTCTGCTTCAATAATTAAAATTCAACTTTCTTGAAGCACAGCTGAAACACGGTAGTACGATTGAAATTCGATGAAATGAGTAAATCTGGCTTTGTCCGTGTCCTATAGCGCTTGCGCGATTTTTTGGTTTCATCCTGATGGGAAAGGAGGGTTATAGTGCAGACTTGCGAATGCCTAATTTCTAATAAACCCAGAAAAAGTTGATAAACCACGTACCTTGCATGTCTACCTGTCTGGAATAGATCCGGCGAGTCTTCAATAATTATGTTATCATTGACTAGGAGATCCACCAAGTCATATCGTTCCATTTGATCAAGGCTCATCTGACTGAAAGCGGATCGAAGTGAGGGGCTCCCCCCAGCACTCCCATTCGATCCAGCTGAAATCCTCTTCTCCAGTTTGGACTTGTTACTAGAATTCACTGCTGCCTGATTCCGTTTATTAAATCGGTGAGTCAGTGGGGCTTGAACGAAGTTCTCATCTTCAGATGAGCTGGTAAAGACGTTCTTCCTCCCATTTTCAAACATTGCACGAACTCTCTTAACATCCGTACTTGAGGAGGAGGCGGAAGTGGATCGGGATTCTGAGGAGGATGCTAGGTCAGTATCTTCGTGCTTTGAGTAGCCTGAAGAATCCGTTGGGGTGGGTGCAGGGGGAGGTGACTCAGTTCCGCTACTTGAATTAGACCTAATGAAGAAAAAATTTCAAAATCAATTTCACGAATTCCAGCAACCCTCTATCAAACAAAAGCCGTCATTAAAATCACGTCAACCTGAGAGTCATTAATTTCTGGAGTGTGTTCTTTGTGTCATGGGTAGGAGCGTCAATAATGAGAACGGAGGGATCCGCTCCGTACATTTGTCGAGGGGAATAGGGTTCTTCTAATTTTCTACTTTCACATCCTCTCCCACCTTTCTCCTCATCCTCATCCGTTGTTATCCAATTGGCTTCTGCAATCTGTCGCCTTGAGACTCGGCTCCTCCTACCACTCGTGCGGCTTGAAGAAGAGGAGAAGGAGAGAAGAAAAATTAATCAGATGTCAAAATTAGTATCTGCTAGTCCTGTCAGGCGTCTTCCTCTAAATTTCGTCAGCCTTGTTTTTAGTCTATGCTTTGTAGAGTTTCAATTAAGGATTTCAGGCTTTTCTTCTTTTTTTATTAAAACTTACTGTAGTGTATCGGAGAGAGGAGAAAGTTCTCTTCTCCGAGGCTGAGTCTGAGTCTCACGGAAGGCGGAAACAGGCTTATGTATAGAATCCAACGGGGAAAATTCATCCCACTCGATATAACAGGTATCCATTTCCCTCTTCCTGAAAATAAAAACAAAAGCAGAGAATTTAGAATACTGGAGTCTGAATATTGTCACTTTTATGCTTCCTTTCTGGTTTTAGTGCCCATAATAGTTTTATTTATTCACACTTCCATCATCCCCGCTTTCACCAGCAGCAGCATTACTTCGCCTGTGCTGTCAAATCGTATTTAATGGAGGAATTCAAGCCTTTTTATGGTCGCTAAGGATTCAGAGGAGGTTTTTCACTCTGAAATAATGGGTTAAGGAATTTTAAAAGTGGATTGCTGGGAGGACAAGAATTTACACTTTCTTCTCTTGTTTTTTTTTCGAATTACGCTGATATTTTTGCTGAACAGAAGCATAGAAGAGCTTTTGCCATAAATTTGGCAGCTACCATAGAGCAAGGCTCAACATGTTGAATTAATGGAACTAATACGAAAAGAAAATAGCTGCAGAATCCACTCCTGCTAGGAATGCATACTTTTTGGATTTGAAGCTCTAGTCGTTGGACTTTGAAAGGGAGTATGGTTTTCAGGAGCATGGAGAAAGTTCGCTTTCCTTTTCTATTATAATCCGTTCTCTTTGTAATACATTTTATGGGAGAATTTCCTGCTGGGTTTGTCTTTCTCCTTGAAGTGAGTCTTCTCCTTAGAGAAAAAGTAAACAATAGCGGAAGGATGGGGTAATAAAAAGATGTAAAAAGCAAAGACTCCAGGCCCTGCTGGATAAGTTGTTGAAAGAGAGTCTTAATACAAAGGAAAGAAAATTCAGTTTTTTCCATTTGTGTCTACTTAATGCAACCTGATCGTCCATTTTCTTCCCTGTCGTCTTTCCCCTCAGTTCATTCCACTAAAAGACCTGGCTTGAAGGCTCTTAGTGTAATACTCTCTCTCTGCTTTCACTATTCTTAAACTAACGATCAACTTCAACTCTAAAAACCTATGTGAAGTCAAGGAGTTTTAAATTATCCTTCACTTTTTAGAGTATTATTTTTCATTCTGAAAAAAAGTAAGAGCACTTTACTCCTCTTCCAATTCCTGGAAGGCTCCTTTCTCAACTTGAAAGAAATGGAGAAAGAAACTTTTGCTTTGTTTAAATAATGACGGTCCATGGAGATTTCTTCTTGATATTCTTAAAATCTGAGGTAAATTCGGCTCATTAGTACTAACTTTTCCCGAATATTTGAGTTACTTGGAATTTTGGTAAATTAGATCCCTGTGGACACGGTAACTTTCTTCAATTACATAACAGTTCAGACTTTGGAGGTAATTAATTTCAGCCTGCCATTCGGAACGAGTGTTCTACTTTCAAAGGATTTATGGTACGGTGTGATGTTATCCACGTCCCATCCTGCAGTATCAGGAAGGAAGGAAAAGGGGATCGATAATAGTAGAGTAATTCAACTAAAGCAAAAGTTCCCCTCCTACTTTCCCTCGAGATAAAGGGAGAAAGTTGGAATAAGTCAAACATATCATTGCCAAAGGGTGAAACATAGTTCGTTTCAAAACCCAAAGAATCAAAAATAACTTTCTGAATTTTGAGTTTCTGGGAAGAAGAGGACTCTTCTGAGAACGCATAACTTTTAGACTTGGCTGACAGCGATTTTCTCGACTTTCACATGTATCATTTCAAATTCTCGGAAAATAGGGTAGTACCGAATATCACTTGAATTCTCATTTTTCTTCTATTTCCATTTCCGGAAAACGTTCTGGGAACTGATACGTAAATACTGGCATTTCTAAAGGGGACGTCGTCAGAAAGCATTGCCATGTGAATTTTTAAAGCTGCATTATTCCATGCCAAATTAAGTAGAAATTGAGAACTTCTTGATTTTCATGTAGAATTTTCGATGAAATAATATGGATTTCAGTTTTTTGAAAAGTTTATTTTAATTAGAAATTGAGAACTTCTTGATTTTCATGTAGAATTTTCGATGAAATAATATGGATTTCAGTTTTTTGAAAAGTTTTATTTTTTTTTTGACGATGCCGGTTTTGCAAATGTCTTACATGTTAAATCCCATAAGGGTTTTGCGAAAAAGATGAAAACTGAAAGGGATCAAAAACTTGGGGAAGGAATAGTGTAAGCATGGAAGGAATCGAAAAAAGGGTTTCTTATAGTCAATTTGATCATATGTCTGATCTGAGTTACTAGTCTCTTTCGCTATATTTTGCTGGGGTGTCATTATTGTCATCTTCAGGAATCAAGCACCCATAAAGAATCATTCACTTGGAATTTTCAAAGCTATAGACTCTCTCATATCGATCGCAATCTCAGTAAAGAAATTGGCTGCTGGAACACTGCTGAATGATAAAAGGTTGAGTGATAAAAGGAAGGTGGTAAGTGATTTCTTTCAGAATTTTCCTTTTGATCAATTGAACTGCGAGAACATTCGGGCGTAGAATAGGATTCTTCCATTTAGAAATCTCAGAAGTTTCATTCCTACTATTTTTCAAGTGAAAGAAGCTTTCAGCGTCAGGGCCAAGTTCAACTTTGAAAATACTAGTTCCTATGAAAATTCTTTTGTGAAGATCTTTTCTTTCCTCAACTGAACTCGAAAGCGATTCCAGTGTATGACTCCCCGAGCTTTCCATTTGAGAAACGGTATAAACCCTTCATTTTTTTCCAGCAGATTTTCCTTGAGTATAGCCTACTCATACTGGAATCGAAAAACTATGGCATAAATTGCTGAAAAAAAACGTTCATAACTTACTTTATGTCAGAGATGGGTTCAGACTCCAAAATCCAAGCGTCTGAAGTTTTTGACAGGGTGTTTGGATAAGATTGATTCTCCGATTCCTCAATTTCCCAATCGTCGTTCTCGTCCCAGCTCTCACATCCACTTCCACTGACGAGATCAATGATACTGTAGTCCTGGCTGTAGCAACCCTGGGCCTTTACGTTATTATTCCTATCTCCTGTGTAGGGCACGGCGTCCAAGGAGTCCTACGAGTAAGAGTTACTGGGTTTAAATAATGAAGTTCCCAATTACATCCACCTCAGCAATTATATTAGCTCTTTGAGTTGAGGTTGTACTATCTTTTTGAATCTTACTTATTTTTTTATTAGCATACAAAGGAAGGTGGGGAAAATTGCCATTTTAGTAATACCTCAGCCTTACCTACCCCTAGAGTAGAGTATACTCATAACTAGCATCATAATGCGAATAAATTATTTTAATTCCCTACCTCCCTCATAAATCCAATAGAATAATGAACGTGAAAATTCGAGTCATGAGTACGGAAAAAGTTCGCAATATTGAAAAAGTATGTAAAAATTCTCATAATAGTAAAAAGGAATCCCAAGTGCTTTCTTATACAACTACTGGTCAGTGGCCGTGGTCACGGGGCAGGGATTTAGTTTTCAATGGATTGGAGCAGACAAGAGATAAAGGCATGCTTACCAAATGCGAGCAAAAGTCAGAGTCCTCTTCAAAAATTACTTCAAGTGAGTAACCTCGTCGTAGTCGATCACGACCCATCCCATCTCGTCATTCAGTTGTCTTAGTAGCATCTGTCAATTGTTTGGGAGTAGGATGTGATAGGCTCAGTCAGCGTGACGTCTAGTGAACCATAGAGACCCTCCTGTCACAATTCAATAATTTACTTTCTATTTTTTAAATTAGAATTAAAGATTTTCTGCTTTACTTCTGTGTTCTTAATTTAAGAGTTCCTTGGCCGAGAAACAAAAGAAAAGCATGGGAGGAGGATGACGAAATTTATTTTTATATTTAAAAATCTCTACTACAAGAGTTTTGAATGAAAAATTGAAATTCTAAATTTTATGAGTCAAAACCCACCCCTCAGAATTTTATTATTACTAAAAGTTATTAAATTTTTTTTGGAAAGTAGTATTATCCCTTCCTTGGGAAAGTTTTTTCCAAGTCCGAAATGACTTTTTAATAATTTTAATGTTATTATGAAAAATCCTTCAACCTCATATAAAAGAAGTAGAGAAGAAGAAGCCTTGGACTTATCCCATGCTTCTCAGGAAGAAGGGAAGTGGAAAAAGTTTTTAATCCTCTTCTTCCTGAAGTATTAGTTCATAATATAAAAAAAAAATGTCAGATTAAAATTTATGAAAATTCTACTTTTTTAACGAGGGGTAAAGGAAGCAGAAAATGCATTTCGTGAGTTACATTAAAATTAGCACTGTCAAGTACACTGTAAAAGTAGAGCTCCATGATTTGTGGTAAAAGGCTATGAAGCTTTTGATGATTGATAGGGAGAAAGGAAACCGCAAGTGATGAACAGCACTGCGGAAGCGGAAGGTTACTTTTGTGGTGGTGGGAATAAGAAAGGTGAAAAAGTTCACGAAAAAAATCGTCAGAGAATTTATGGGGGGAAAATGAGAGCATTTTTTTTTATATCTTCTTTAATTCATCTCGGTTATTAGCACCGTGCAGAACTGATCTGTCAATTACCCTCGTGCCTTCAATTTTTTTTGTAAGTAATTTCAACTGGATCAGGATCAGTGATTCCTGATTTGTAGTTTGGATGGGTTCATTTGGAACAATGGGTTTTTGTGCTTAGAATCGGTTGATGCGGTTCTAGGTAAAAGCCTAAGCATTCAATTGTTTTTATTTGGTTTAATTATTATTGTGAATGAAATAGGGCTTCCCCTGCCTTCTGCTTGAGTGCTTGAGAATTGAATGTTTTGTTTAACTCACGGTCTGATAATTATTCTCTAGATTCCCATTGTTGCAAAATCCTGACTTCATGTCTGTCTTTTTTCTCCAAAAAAAGAAAAATCAACAATTGTACTCACCCCAGAAAAAAATGTTGTTATTCAAAAAATTTAAGTTTTGTGCGTATAAGATTTTAATTAGCATGATGAAGCGGAATAAATAATGATTAATCTACAAAAAGACAGAATTTCCGACTTGCATACTGAATTTCACGTCTTAAATCTGCTAGGACATTATACACTCCATTGTTTCATAATTTGGGTAAAATTCCATTGTTGGATTCTTTCACTTCCGTCATTTCAACCCTGTGGTAACCTTTTGTATGCATCAATTCTCTTTCTGAGAAGCTGATAATTGAATAAAAATCTTTGTGGATAAAATTATAGGAACAAAAACCAGAGTCATGGTTCTATGCAGATCTTTTTCCTTGACAATGTGGTTTCTCCTTTCCTAATCATCCTACCGCTTTAATTGAGAACTCAATGCCTATTAGTTGCATAAGTAAATACTCTATCCTAGTAACCCTATAATTTAGAAGGACACAATGAGTGTTTTAAGGATCAATGGGTCTTTACGAGGAAGGAGGGGGCATGATCGTGCCGTTAATTTCTGCGACATATATACAGGAATTGATTATTTATTCTCAAATCCAGGGCAGAGACCGCTATTTGTCTGTGCCTTGGTTCCTAGGACGAGGAATTCGTGTTGGTCAATCAAAATGAATTAGTCAGCCATGGCATTTATATCTCAAAAGTGAGGATTCTAGGGTCTTTTGCTTTTATAGTAAGTAGAAAATGTCATTTCCTCGTTTTCTAATTGAGCACTGCCTCTTTTGAATTCATAACCTGTCACAGACCACATTTCCCGGAAGCATACTAAAAGTTCAGGGATTTAGTAGTGGAGGAATTAGATTGAACATACTATAAAATCAACAAAGGAAGCTAGGATCGGGTGCGGCTAATACGATGATGCTTAGTCTACCCGGAAAAATGCGGCTTATACGCGAGTGCGGCTTATACGCCGGTGCGGCTTATAGGACGATAAATACGGTAGATTGAATGAACATACTATAAAATCAACAAAGGAAGCTAGGACTTCTACCTCGTTATGTGTAGCACATGCTAAGCACAGAAAACTATTGTTTGTGATGATAAGAATTGAGTAACATAGCGGAGGGATGAGAGCATAAAAACAGGAAGCCCGGAAGCTTCACTTCCGGATCCGGCATGTCAACCCCCCTCCCCCCTCCATCTATTTCAGAGTTAAAGGTATAGTATACAAGTAGATTTGGACTTGACATATGGAAGGCGGTAGGCGTGCAACATCCTGGATGCAGGTAGCTTAGGGCTCTCCACAGTTATTCTTATGCGCTAAGAAGGCAAGAATTCGCCGGCTTCAAACAAGTAGTGGAGAATAGAGAGATTTCGAAATGGAGTTATAGAGCTGATTTGATTTCGGCTTTTTATTTCGGTTTTCAAAAATCCGTGGATTTTTTGATGAAAGGCTTTTTCTATTTTGAGTTATCTATTGGTGCTCATTTTTACTTATTTTTCTATTTTCCGGTTTCATGAGGAACTGAATTTAAGAAGCCTTTACTGGAAACATTATATGGTAATTAATAGTAATAGTCAAATTCATTCAATAGAGTTTCACTGGTCGACGAAAAAGGAATTTTGATTGGCTAAGCGCAAGGCTAAAATTTCGGCTGTTTGTTGAGAAAGTTTGCGAGCATTTATAGAGATAGAGTGCTGGAATCAATTCCGACCTAGCGCAGGGGTCAACTTGTTAAAAAAGCGATTTCAAGGACCAAAATGAAATAAAATCTCCTTCATTCGGAATGTCTCTAAGGAAAAATTTTAACCAATGATAAACGATTTCATATTTTTTCTAATGAAATTCTTCCTAACATATTGCATCGGGGAGATAGCCGGGGAAACTGAGTATAATGATTCCATCAACAAATTGAAATTAATTATTTTACTTACCTGGGCTTTTGAGATGCCTGGAGTAATTAACGAATCAGGATTTAGATTATTCCACTTGGATTTTGGTTCTATTGTTGAGGTCGTTTCACGTTTCACTTATTTTTACTTTATGCCATCCGAATAATTGTATTGGAAATGAACAGGAGGAAGCAACAATGATCCGACTCTGGGAAAAGTCAAACTGAGAATGAAGATGAAAAAAGTAGCAGTTCGGCGTCTCAGTCCCTGTGTCAGCATTGTTGTTGTGTAGAAGGTGGATTTTTGGGGTGAATTTATCTCAATGTGTTTTCATTATTTAGTACTCCCCACCTGTTCCTACCTGGGAGACGCAGAGTGCTCAGGTAAAAGTTTTTAATCTTCATTGTTGTCTCATTTGGTCTGTTCCGAGGTTACGTAGGGCTGGTCAACTAGAAAAGGTTCTACAGACACCTTTATATTAAAGTTTCAGAAGACGATAGGGATACTTTTAGTGGGCTAGGACTAGAATTCCTACAAGGAAGGAGAGGGATGAAAGTGTTGCATTGGGTCTTAAGATTAAGTGAACCGAGAGTTAAGTAACTTGGAAAAGTAGGTAATCAGATACAGACGAGCGCTTTTAAAATAGTTATAAGATCACTATAGTTCTTACTCTGCAAGTGTAACAATCCTCAGCGTCTCGGTTTCGAATCTCTATCGCCGCCCCCCCCCCCCCTTCTGCGGCTTTCTAAAAACTTAACAATTCAAGTAACTTCTGATGTAATTTGAGCTGGGTCGATAACTTTTTAGACTCGCCAGTATCACTGCCGTTTTCTACAGTGTGTACCTTCATTATTAGACAGTGAAAGCTTTGGCATTATTCACCGACGAAAGTGGTGCGCGTATTTTACAGGAACCCACACAAGATTTTTGAAATTCTAAATTCGCCTTTGGAATTTTTTTATTCAGAATTTCTTAACCCTCGGAAGCTTGTTGACAATTGTCCACAAGCTTGGAAATTCAAAGGTTTTTTGAAAAAAATGTTTGCCTACGGGGTTGAAACTTCCTTAAAAGCGTTTCTATGCACTTTTTATGTTGAGAGTGAAGCGGTGGGACGTAGTTTGTCTCTGCCAGGACACTCGACGTTTTAGATGGGGCTATGGTCCCATGTTAAACGCCTGAAATCCCGTACGGCCAGCGATTTTGACAGTTGTGAACAGAGATCCCACGAGCCCGGGGATGTTGACAATTGTCAACAAAGCTAAAATTACGTCTATTGCTGACAATTCTACCAAGATTTTACTGTTATTGAGTAATGGAGGTTTGGCAGAATTGGCAAGTTTCAGCCAAACGCTAGATGCCATTTTATGTTTGTTGACAATTGTCAAGCGAACAGGATTTCGACATCGCCGAGCTTCCGAGGATTAAAAAAATAAACTCGAATGCGATTGGACTGCGTTTGTATTCTGCCTGAATGAAAGAACTTGCCTTCGTCGGTGCATTAAGCTTGGCGCTTGTGCGATTTTTCGGAAATTAAATTATAGTTTTGTATCAGCCCGGTACACCTGCATGCTACTCAGGTATTGAAATTGTCAGTTTCTCATCAGCTACTCTTTACAGGGGTGTGCATCCAATCCATCTAAAAAGTACAGACACCTGACTTCATAAGATTCCATTGCCTATAAAGCTGCTTATTCAAACTGGGTTATAGAAAAGGGATTGGAAGGGTCAGTAACCTGGTGAGGTACTGAAAAGGTCGTTCGTAGAATCTCAAGGTTTAGTGGCTTGTGAAGGTCAGGAATCTCAGGTGTTACTCTTTATCTTATTCATGAAAAATTCCAGGTAAATCCCTATTAGAAAAAAGGTGTGAAACATAATCCGCAGTTCAGGGAAACACTTCTTTCAGTCATTTTTACTCTTCCTGGAAGCTCCCAGCTTCTCTCAGCTT
>JABASM010000779.1:0-18835 GCA_019776545.1 Brachystomella parvula | reverse complement strand
ACAAATGACCCAGAGGGGGTCAGATACCCAAAATTCTTAACTAACCTAGATTTTTTTGTTTGATTTTTTTGTTTTTTGTTTTTTTTTTTGTTTTTGTTTTTTTGTTTTTTGTTTTTTTTTGGTTTTTTGTTTTACGACGTCTAACTAGGTAGTAAAATTGGAGTATCGGTCACGGGTGACCCATAGGGCAGCAG
Organism: Brachystomella parvula; assembly: GCA_019776545.1. Lineage (NCBI taxonomy): Eukaryota > Metazoa > Arthropoda > Collembola > Poduromorpha > Brachystomellidae > Brachystomella > Brachystomella parvula. The sequence goes on along the minus strand of JABASM010000779.1, from coordinate 18,641 downwards.
AGGCCATTAAGGAGTCGAAGTTTTCCGTCTTCAATCCAGCGCTGAGTGACCGATTCCAGGTGTCGACTTTTTACTTTCTCGACGGCCGGCTGCGGCTCTTCGTTGCCGGGGTCAGGATTTACTTCAAGGATGCTTGTTTGAAATACTGTAATAGTATATACTACTTTCATTTGCAAATTTTAGTGGAGAAGTTTGCAATCTGGAAAGGATGGGATGCAAGTTGCTGATTTAGCCAACTAGCTGCCCCAAGCCTTTTTCACGCGGTGTACGCTAAATGCTGGAGTAAAATGTCCATGGGCAATTCTGCGGTAAGTTAGCCCTCTGCTTCCTCTGTACTTGGTGATGGGATGCCTGGATTTATTGTTTGTTTCAGATGTTTGAGGTTAAAATCATTACCAAGTACCTCTTCGTAGTCATGGTCATTAGAATTATGCTGGCACCACTGAGCCAGTCCATGAGCTACTTCAACAACTTCATTTTAACAGGGATGGTGATCATCCTCATTATTTTTGTAATGAATACAAATGAGGATGGAGTGGAGGAGGACCCCATACTTCCGCCGCCTGGAGTACCTGGATCCACACCTGATACCACGATTCCTGAAGACCCTTCGTCGAGTCCGATGCCACCTCCGCCTCCACGGGAGCGAGTCTCGAACCAGAATTATTTAGTAAGAGTTTCTGAACAGGTTTTCTCAAATGAAAAATCCTGAATGCCTTTTGTGTTCCTGTAGGCTCGCGTGATGACTTGTGCACTGGCATTCATTGTCTTTAGCTACTTATGGAAGGCCAGAAAAGCAAATCGTCGTCCACCGACCTCACTGGGTGAAGGGCTGCTAAAGATTTCTTTGTCCCTATTCGTCAGCATTTACGAGCTTGCCCTCCGTTCTGTCACCTCAGTTTCCCTCCTGCGGCTCGTAATGAATTTATATTGGCTGTTCCACAGCACCTATTAAGTTATTACACAAATCGCAGTATTTTATTATGACTTTCCGGATCTTCGGGTGGTATAAAGCAATTTCTTGAATGGAGAAAGCTCTGAGATGTTAATAGAGCTGATAATGGAGTGGCTGGTAGTAAGCTGAAGGATTAAGAAAAAAAACAATGGGGATGCTGGGAGCTGGGGCTGTATTAGTCTCAGATTTAGGAGTAAAGTGCATTGGTAGCTGGTCCAAAGGTTCCTTCACTTCTATCTGAAGCTTGACAAGGTCAACCGAGGGGGGCGGTCCATAAACATTCTGAGGGTGGGCTGCAGCAACGTGATCTAAAAGGAATTTTTAATGCGGGATTATAACTTCGCTTCCGAGCTTAGCTGTCTTATTACCTAAGCGTTCGGAATATTTTTCCTGAATGGGGTTTTCGAAATTACTAGCAGCAGCAGCGATGGGATATCGCAACTGGTAAATATATCGGTTCCCAGACACTGGCTTTGTCACCAAAAATGGAGGCGGGAGGCCGTTTTGGAAAGCAAAGTCGATTGGTACACCGCCGTACGCTCCGAGTCCGGGTTTCGGAGTTGAAATGTCTTCTACAATGGGGTCAGTAGTCAATAGTTCAGGCGTTTCTGGTTTCTTATGCTCTCCATCAGGCGAATCCATCTTATTCTCCTGAAATTCTTCTTCTTTTTCCGCTTCTGCTTCATCGCCACTTGGTATTTCCTTAGCTCTATTTCCTCCGAATTCTAAAACATCTGAAACGGTGCTTCCTTCCATCGCTTCCGTTTCTGCCTTTCCAATACTTGAAGTTGCATCATTGATGAAGCAAAAGGGGTTGAGCTTCAGCCCTTTAGCATTCACCGCTTTCAAAATGTCTTCTGCATCTTTTTGAAATGGCTCGGGAGTGTCAGTGATTTCGTCCGGCATTTTTTCATACATAGCTTTTTCTGTTGGTGCATGATGTTTGATCTCGTCATCATTAAGGGAGGCTTGGTTTTCTGATTCTAACGAATCGGCGTCCTCCCCAGCGGTACTAACTAATAGGCAAGTATTATTAAATTCGGTTACCAATGGATGAATAACAACACTGACCTTCGTTGCTTTGATGCTCATCAAGCGTGGTTTGTGACAGGAAATCTTGGGTTTCCATATCCTTATGAAATCCGGTTTCATCCATTTCGTTGGAATTTCGGAAAAGTTTTCGCAGAATACGTTGTTCAGCGGAAGTCGGAGGGTTTTCCGTTTCCTCTGCAAGTACTGGCATTCCATTCACTTTAAATAATTAATTTTCCAATGAAAAACTTTTCCAGTGAAAAACTTTTCCAGGGTGAAAACAAATTAAAAGAACCTTACGTATTTCAGCCAGAAATAAAATGAGAGGTAGAACAAAAATCCAACCCAATTTTTCCATGCTTCCTTTTTTTTAAGAATGTAATAACAAGTATAATTATTACTGCTTCATCAATGGCTGGAAAGAATCTGATCAGCCCAGGGAAGCTTTACAGCTCATCATTGATTTCCACTCAGACTCAACGCTTGGCACAAGTATGGGTATGAATCACCCGATTTTAAAAACAATTAACTTGGCAAAACTAGAGCTATCTTACAAAACTTGATTCATTGACGTTGGGTCACAGCCAAGAAATGTATAGTAAAATGAAATAATTTATTGTGATGGAATTAATGCTTTCAAGGGACACAACCAACATAGGGGTTCCCATAAGTATTTTTTTCACAGGAGCATACAGGGGTATGTTCTATCACAGAGCATTTTGCATTCAAGCCGCACATGTTCTCATTCTTGTTAGGGGTTGAGTCAAGACTGTAATGGAATGAGCTGATATTGGACTTATCAAATGTATTCTTAAGTTGACATGGATCCGTACAGGCCGAATTATGACAAACCATGGAAGAGGGACAGTCTGTATGTCGCAGACAGAAATTCGGGTCGTTCTTTGTACCAGACTCTAGAGGGAAGCATCTTCGGCTTGGGTCTCCGGTAAAACCTTCAGGGCAACCACAAATGGGACGATTATGGAACACGCGACACACAGACCCCTCACCACACATTTGCTTGCACATATTTGCTTCATGTGTTCCTGCTTGTGGATCATAGGGCTTTGTTTCGGGAAAATGGTGGATTATCTCTGGTTTATTACTCCCTTTCGTAATGGACTCCGGCTGGACTTCCGTTGAGCTTGGTGGGAAGAAATTAACAGTTCCAGAAGGACCAGAGTGGTGGTGGGTTGGATGGTGAAAATGTGGGCGGAGGTGATGATCTTCTCCAGGCTTCGTCATTTCTCCCCGAGATGGAGGATTGAAAAAATTGTCGTTCCCTGCCACTGCAATATGACGGTGCTCAAACCCAGTCCCTGGGCTCACTGGAGGCTGTCGATTTTGATGGACATCTGGAGAATCTTATTGAAAATTAATTAGGTTACATTTCTTATTCCTAACGCTGACATTTCTCGTCACTCACCTTGTGATGCTCCTGATGAAGTATCTGCACAGACGATTCGATTATTAACTGTTATGCAGTCCCCATAAATGCCAAGTGGATCTTTGCTGTGTATTCCTTGCCTTGCAGGATCTTGGGCTTCCTGTTTCAAATTATGGGGATGGTGCTGGGCTTGAGGAAAGTTATGATGATTTGAAGGAACGACGCGGTTGCCCATAGGACTGTGAAATTCATGGTGGGACTGCTGATTGTTGTTCATCAAAGGTGTGTGACGCTGGGGAGAGAATTGCGAAGGGTCTTCTGAATTATTTTCAAGTTGAATGCGATTGATGGATGGATTTCCGTTGCTGTCTCGATTAATAGCGGTACTTGGTGGCTGGGGTGAGGATTCTTGTGGGTAGTGGGAACTGGCTTCATCGTGATTTATTGTACCCTGATATGAGGGTCTGTTCCGGATTCGGGTGACGGGGTTCGGTTGATAAGATGTTGGTGGGGATGCCTCTACTGGAAATTGATTATTTGTCATTTGCTGATGATGACTTGGGTTCATCGGTTGATAGAAAGGTGGAGTCTGTGCATAATGGGAAAGAGTTGGTGGGGCAGAGGGGAAAGAGATGGGATCGGATTTGGAATTATTTTCTTCTTTTGTGTTATTGAACTCAAGAATGGTATTCTGTATTTTTTGAGATGATGCTTGAGTGACAGGTGAGGAGTCGAAAGTTTGCATGCTGACCACGGTGGTGGCAGTTGTTGTGGATTCTAATAAAAGGTCAAAGAATAAATTCTGAGCTTTGCGTAAGTTGACTCTGCGAAAGCTGAAATTGTGAGGTACAGGGTACACGGAAATAAAAACAAAAGCATCTCAAATCTGTTTGATTTGATGCTTATAGCTTCAAATTTTACGGTTATGGAAATTAGGCATGCATGCAATTATGAGGATGAGGAAGAACAAAAGCAATTCACCCCTTGGTGAGTTACAAAAACCGCAATCCCATATTACATCCCCTGCGTTTTCAGGGCGTGTAAATTCGACTAAGCGTGGCGTCCTGCACGATTAATGTCTTCAATCCTCATTTAGCAACAATTTTTACCCGAAAATAATTTCAACTAATTGACCTCAGCTTAAGTTCTCAGTCAGTTTAATCTCTCTGAAAAAAAAGTAGCCTGCTTCAAATTGTTTTATCTCTAATTTCTGAGCGAATTCAGACTTAATTTTGACAGAAGGATTACCTTTTTCCGATGTGGAGCTAACTGGCGTGCACTCAATGAAGGGGTCCCCTTCAGGTGCATTTTCTGGGCAAATGCAAACAACTAGATTCGATCGCACCCGACATTCTGCCCCTTTCCCACATGTCGTCGCAGAACATGGATCTGGAATTTTAAAAAGTCATTCAGTAAAAGTACAGTTCGCGCAAGAATATTAGCCAAAAGGTAGTAATTGGCCTGCATTTAAAAATACAGCTTTGACGAGCGATTGTAACACGGTTGCACAAGCCCCAATCCAAGAGAAAAATTCTGGAGAGCAAAAATATCGAGAACATTTTTCCATGAATTATTTAGTGAGCCTGCTGGTTTGTGCCGAAACTGTCCCCCAGATCGGGAGCCCCCATTTTCCTGTAATAACCCGTTTACAAAGTACAAGGAATTTTTTTTAACACACAACTGCATGGGTTGCGGTTCGTGTCCCCTAAAAGTTCAAAATGACCCTGCTATTGACCTTTAATTGGCCGGACACCTCCTCATGCCGGACTCTCTTGAAAATTTCAGATTTTTTTTACCTGCGCATTATTGACCACGGCACTGTGAAAAAACGTGCGCCGAAAATGACAGCCAGGTAGGAGATTGCTGTGTCCCTCGGCTAATACACTATTGCGCGCAAAGGTAATATAATTGCAAAAGTGATAATTAAACAAGCTTTTCCTGAAACGAATTTTAAATCCACGCTTACTATAATAAAGTCTTATTTTATTTTCTACCTGAGGTTGGTCCACCAATAGCAATACTAAGGTTTGCTGAAAATAGAATCCCTACTAGGAGCGTCCTCAACAAAGTTAGCTTCATCTTCTTGTTTCTCCCCTCTTTATTTCTCAAATTATTAACAAAACTAGAGGAACTTAATTCGAAAGACTGTCTCAACCTTTCTGAAGATTATGAGTTTGCAAAAAGAGATTTGCAAGAATTAAATCTCCGATTGTTTGTGGAGTCTTTTCTCTGAGAGGCTGTCTGCCTCTAGCTCCCCTAGCCAAAAGTTACCCAGGAGCGACAGTGAGGCAGTTCAACTTTCCTTGTTCATTGTTGAGAGTTTAATGCTTCTTAGCAACCTTACGATGGTATCTGTAAAAACTAAAAATATGTATGGAACGCCGCCGCTTAATTGTTGCAGAAACAATTGAAGCAGGGAGCAAATCCAGGCTGAGATCATACCCAGAAATTGATTCCTTGTAAAATTCAACGGGCAGGAGAAAAAAACTGGTTGCGAAGGGTTAATGATCTTCTTGAAGAGACACCTTATTCCTGCGAAGCAGATCTCTCGAAACCATTGACACTCATCTTCGGATGATTAAATAACATTGTCCCCTCTTTCTTCATTCTGCACCCCTTTCTTGCACGATTGAAGATTAACTTTTCATGAATACCAGGCAATGCAGCAGGCCCAGAAAATCAATAATAAAAATTAAAACCAATGTTTAGTACCGTATAGTGGGTGGGGTGATAGCGAAACTTTTTGAGGTTCTTCTCTAAAAAAAACTACTACAGAAGCCGAATTTCTTTGAGCTCTAAGCGCCATGAACTAATGCTATACGGTCCTTCTACTGAATATCCTTTTCTGACGAATTTTAGCTCTGCCGATTGGCAGGGAAAAAAATTAAAAATATTGGTGTCATATTTTATTCAGGGCCACCCCACCTAGAGAGTGATAAGGACCGCTTTTAAAATTTCGGTTGGGCTTATACTTACAGCTGTATGAGAACACGTCCGGCAAATGGAACTGATCTGCATGGATTTTAGACGAGACTTAGCGCTTGCTCAGGGCAGCTTGAAAAATTAACGACAGGAAACCCAGGTCGGTGGTATGAGTTCAGTTGAATTTATTCCGCCTTTTAGGTGTACTAACTTGCCGAGACTTCTTAACTAAACCATTTTCGCAACAAAGGATTTAAAGTTGGGATAAGTGATGATTTTTGAGGGCCATAATCCTAGAACCCTTTGCGCGTTTTCCGAATCCCCCTTCACGCCTTCGCTAAATCCAGTTTAGCGCATTAAATCTTTGAGAGTAGTCTAACGTTCTTAATCACCCATTATACGGTATAGGGTATTACTTGCCTTGCTTAGTAATTTCCTTGAGTTAATTGTCTACATTTTTGGCTCCAGCTGAAACCTATGGCTTTCGCAATGAAAAGACAGCCTGACGACATGAGAAAATCAATTCAAATGAATAAAAAAAACCAGCTACCTGCATTTCGGCCTGCTTCCCAAATAATTTTTCCAGTAAAATTCGTGGAGCACCACCTTATTTAACCCATTAGATCAGACAGACAGTTTTATTTTATTACCAGAGAGAATGGCATAATCAGCTTTCGCTCTGCAGACCAAGCGAGCCTAGCCTATGTGACAGCGCTGTAGCGTTCTTGAAAAGAAATTTTTTAAATAATTAAAGATTTTTTCAGTTTGAGTTTATCTTTCCGTTCATCAATCCGGGAATATACTTTGTTCTCCTAATTTTCAGGACTCCTCTTTTTAATTATGTTTTTACAACTTTCTGTGACGAAATTCATTAGGGAAATTCAGTCACTGCTTGATGCTTGACGAACTGTTTTCTAACGAGGGATTATTGAAGACTCGGCTTTTTTGACGGAAACCTAATTCATTAAGGTTACCGGACATCCCGGAAGAGGAGACAAAACAAAAGGATTTCCAATTAAACTTGAATGAGTAAGAATATCTGGATTACGTCAGGTTCCTTTTAAATATGCCTTGAACTAGAAGAACTTTACCCACTTTCAATAGTGCCTACTAGCTGAAGCTCTACAGCTTACAAAAGTAAAATAACAATGGCCTCCTCCGATTCTTACTACGTAACATTCCCAAATCGTCAACGCCATGAGAAATTATTTCGGGATACATTCGAAGCTATACTGAAGCATGCCGTTTTCGAAGGAATTCAGAGAGACCAACCTGTCCTTCGATTCCAACTTCCTGAGGATCTCCGAAAATCCCTCGACCTTTCACTCCCTGACACACGAATAGCAGATTTTGACCAATTAGTCAAATTTGTCGAGGAAGTTATTATTCACAGTGTCAAAACCGGCCATCCTCACTTTGTAAACCAGCTTTACTCTGGGTAAATTTGAAACGACGAATCAAGGCTTGTGAGCAACCTGGTCAGACTAATCTAATTTCTGACAAACAGGTTGGACCCAGTGGGTTTGTGCGCTGACTGGGCCACTTCTGCTCTAAATGCCTCTGTATACACTTATGAAGTAGCCCCTGTATTCACTCTAATGGAATTAGAAGTGTTTGAGCGGATGAGAACAATCGTTGGATTCCCACCGGGACATGGAGACGGATTATTTTGTCCTGGAGGTTCAATTGCAAATGGGTACGCCATTTCCTTGTCTAGATTTAGGAAACGCCCGGAGATAAAGGTGAACCTCAAGATTATGGGTCCAAAAATTAAATTGTTCCCAAGCTTGTTTTTTCATTTGAAGGATGAGGGGCTGTTCGGACAGAAGCAAATGGTAATGTTTGTTTCAGAAGATGCCCACTACTCTTTTAAAAAGCTTGCCTCTTTTCAAGGTCAGTTACTGAATCATGAAATAAAAATAATTTCGAAGTGCTTCTCTAACTGTTTCTGCTAGGCATGGGAGGAAATAATGTCATTGGGGTCAAAGTAGACAGTAGGGGTAAGATGGACATGGCCGAACTGAGACGGGAGATTGAGAGTGCAATTGCCAAGGGCCGCGAACCATTTTTAGTAGCTGCCACAGCTGGTACTTGCAATTACAAGCATTTTATACCGGGCTGAGGAAGCTTACTCTTGTGTTCTTATGCAGCAACAACCGTTCTTGGGGCTTTTGATCCGCTGGAAGAGATTGCTGAAATATGCACTGAATTCCAAATGTGGTTTCATGTCGATGCTGCCTGGGGTGGTGGGTCGCTGATGTGAGCTTCAAATAAGTGGGAATTTTTATGCTGACTCTTTTATTCTGGGATAATTTTTGCTAGGTCTCCTAAACGCCGTCACTTGTTAAAGGGAATCGAAAAGTGAGTTTCTAAAAAAAAAGGCTTGGACGCTTAGAGTTTATTTTGATTTTGATGCTGACAATGAAGGGCGGACTCAGTAACCTGGAATCCGCATAAACTGCTCTGCAGCCCGCAACAATGCTCATGTTTTCTGTTAAAGGATGAGAAAATTGCTTCAGAGGCTCATGCCACGAACGCTGCCTACCTCTTCCAGAAAGATAAATTCTATGACGCCAGTAAATACGACACAGGGGATAAGTACATTCAGTGCGGCCGTCGTGCCGATGTGTTCAAGATTTGGCTGATGTGGAAAGCAAAGGTAGACTGGTCTTTCGAAGTAAATGAGACGCTGTAAATTTTAAAAATTTCTAGGGGCTGGAGGGATTTGCAGCCCATATTGATCATGTTTATGAGACTGCTGAGTACGCCGTCGCTCAACTTAAGAGCAGAGCCCCTCGATTCTGTCTTTTGCTAGATGCCCCAGAATGCACAAACATAAGCTTTTGGTATATTCCACCATCACTTCAGAATCTGGATCAGTCCACAGAAGAATTCAAATTCAAAATTAATAAGGTGAACTAGGAAATAATCCGACTCATTTTATGATCAAATATCGGATGACTTTATGAGGTTTTTGGAAATAGGTGGCACCTGTTATCAAAGAGCGCATGATGAAGGCAGGATCCATGATGGTTACGTATCAGTCTATTCGAACTTTCCCCAACTTTTTTCGCCTCGTTCTTCAGAGCTCTGAAGTCAACAAAGAAGATATTGAGTTTTTTCTGGATGAAATCGAGAAGCTTGGGAAAGATCTTTAAGGCCTGATTAAATTAAAATAATCAACTGATCAAATGAAACAAGGCACATGATGGTCGGATACAATAATTCTGTTTTAAGTATTAAAAAAAATGGAATGATGATTTTAATGGATTTGCGCTGCGCTGTGTAAAAAATAAAGTGAAATGGTGGTCGGAGTAAACCTTAATCCTATGGTCAGGCCTGTTGCTAATTGCAGGAATTCCGGTCGAAAGTAATTGTGGTGACTAAACACAATCGCTTTTCTTTAAATCTTTTTAATCGGCAATTTGACCTAATTATGCCATATTGTTTTGAAGCTGTAGTATAACCCAGGAAATGGCTGACAATCAGGGAATAGCAAAATGGTTTAAAATAATATTTCTTAGTATTGCATTTCAGTGCATCTCGGAATGCATAGGGCATCCGATTCCAGAAGACGCGGGCAGTGGCAGCGGAAATGTTCCACAAGATTCCGGTGCTGGAAGCAGTGGGAATTCACCGGATTCTGGCGTTGGAAAGAGTAATGACAATTCACCGGCATCTGGATCTGGAAGCGGAAATGTGCCACCAAGCTCTGAAAACGGTAACATGAATTCTAAAAGCTCTGGTTCCGGAAGCGGAAATGCGGATTCATCAGCCTCTGGAAACAACGATAATGCGAATCCATCAAACTCTGGCACCGGAGACGGTAAGGGAAATTCCGAGGCATCTGGATCTGGAGGCGGAAATGCGACACCGGACTCTGGAAACGGTAATGCCAATTCAATAGACTCGGGAGCTGGGAACCCAGGAGCTGAGAAAGACCAAAACGGGAATTCGGTTCCGCCACCAGCCACGGGAGACCCTGCTAAGAAACAGTCGAGAAAGGTAAGAAAGAGTTTTAGAATATCAGTAATAACGCGCTGATTGTTTCTACTGGGATTCCTCGATGGATTCCGAATTCTAGGAACATGGAGTCTTCAATTCTTTTCTCTGTGGAGCTGGGTACAGGTACAACAGAGAGATTGCTGCCTGCATTTTTGCAACTGAGGCGAAAAAAGAGCCATCGGAGAACGAAGAGGTTCTCGACGAGGGCAAGTCAACTACGGAAAAAACAAGAAGCGTTGAAACAGTTGAATACGTAAGCATTTGTAACACATTAATTAAACATTCAAAAATATTTGTCATTTTGACAGTCTAAAGAAGAGGTGGACGAAGTTGGGGTAACTGGGAATGGATTTTTTCCGCTAGAATGTGGTATGAACTACCGATATCTAAGGGGTGCCAAAATCTGTAAACCAATCAAAGGGCCCGCATCAAGTGAAAGTGACGAAAAAGGCCCGATATACAGTGAGGAAAAGTAAATAAGAAAAAGAAAGATTCCTTTCAGGAGTTACTCTTAAATGTTAGACTTTTGGTAGTCAAAGTTTATTCATGAGCTCCAAAATCTTAAAAATGCCACGAGTAAACCTATATAATAAAATTCAATAAGAAATAACATGGACTCAAGTATGCCTCAAAGAAGACAAAACTAGCTACCAATAAATTAAGACCAGACAAAAAAGTTTGAAAGATTAACAACGTTTAACGACAATCCGCCTTATCACGGGAGTTGAATTTACAGATCTTCGTATCGTTTGACGGGTCATGCTGAATTAAATATTTTAACCAAAATAATACCATTTCTACTTTCGGAATAGGGGGAGAGACAAATGTTTAGCGGTGTATGCTCGCCCAAAGTCTCTATCACACTTCCTTTTCCTGGAAGCTTATGTTACTGTTGAGCTTGTGTAGTTGCACTGCTAGGCAGCTGAGTTGAATTTGAAGCTGAGCTGGCCGTCTGAGCAGGTGCGACCAATCGGCTAAAGAACTGCCCACCTGAGCCAGGTACCGGGATCATTTTTATTCCTAAAAAGAACATAACTGTTAATAAAAGATGCAAAATGGAAAGCTTGGACTAAAAGATTGCTCAGCTACCTTGGACTCCTCTCCCTAGGGAAACATGATGTCTCGGGATGAGATATTCACCCCTGGTTGAACGAATAAGGACTGGCGACTGAGCCCCACCACATGTTGCTACTGCCACGGATTCTTTCATAACAGTAGCCTGTTGCACTTTAGACTGGCACAGTCCAGTAACTCCATGCTGCTGACCTTGTGCAGGTGAGGAAGCTCTTGGAAATTGGCTGCTTGTGACGCCTGTGACACTGTTACTAACAGGCTTGCTGATTGTTCGATATAGTGGGGATGCTAGCCTCACCACTGAAGCATTAGGAAATGAACCCGCTGACGTTGTCTGATTCGCTGAAACAAATCTTGGCTGGTTGAGTCGAACCGCAGCTGGTATAGCAGTGTTTTGCGTTGAGGTAGCAGCAACAGACTTAGTAACCCCGAGTGATGAACTGCTAGAACTGACAGGACATCCGCTCAGCATGCTCACGCTAGAGGAAGCAGGTAGAGCCGCAGGGGTCAACATAGGAAACGGCTTCTGTTCGGTGTACTGAGAATCGGATCCCTGTGGTTGTTTTTGCACCGGACTGCTGCTAGGCTGTGGACCACCCATAGCTGTAACAGGAAAACTCATTCAAGAACCCTGCAATCTATTGGGTTATAAGTCATGGCTACTTGCCTGAAATTATCACGGTTTGCCCAGTCGGCGTTTGTCCAAGGATTAAACTCTGTAAATAGAGCGATGTAATAATATGGATTACTTTACCTCAAAGTTTCTTGATTGTAAGAAGAGAGCTGTTCTTATTCTTACTCACCTGTCCAGGTCCATGACCTGGGAAGCCTTGGCCCGGACGAAAAACAAGCCTTGGCTGTGGCAGCCTTATGGTATTTCCCTGATTCTGCCCAACAACGGACCCTTGCTGCACCCTCAAGAATCGAACATTTTCAGGCAACTTAAGATTTGGTAGCCTGAAGATATTATTGAGGATGAAACTAAAAGAAAGCACAGGATTTAGGTTTGCTTTTCTTTCAAGGTAACTAATCTCTTTACCTTTGCTGTAGTGTGGAACTTGGTGAACTATTTTCTACCGATGTCGGTGCCACGCTAGTAGGGTTCTCCAGTTTTATACTCAAAGTCTTCCCAGGAGTAGGATATGGTGAGACAGTTTGCGCGCTGAGTTGAGTGGACAACATTCCCGGTTTTAGCGTTGTGATACTCGGGAGTGGTTGAGCCTGACTAGGAGTTGAGACGTGACCTGCTGAGCCAGGCCCAGTAGGAACCCAACTTTTATTCAGCAACAGTTGACCGGAGGAAACCGGTACAGAAAATAGGGTACCCTGGGTACCCCCTCTAGGTGTAGTCGATACGTAAACATTATTCTCCGGTACGGATTTTGTGCTGTTTTTAGGGGATGCAGTTGTCGGTGTGGAAACCGTGGAGAATACAGCTTGCGAAGTTGTTGGCAGGGAAGACGCGGGTGAAGGGTCAGGAGTCGTTGGCAATATTCCTAGAGCAGTAGTACTACTACTAGGAACTGAAAGAGTGGGGGTAGTTGAGGGTGTTGAGGAGACGCTCGAACTAGAAGATTGAGCTGCAGATGATTCTGTAGTAGAAGATGGGACGGTACCACTACTCTGTGAGATCGTTTTTTTTCTTGATTTTCGTCCATTGCTATTCCGGGATTTCGTGGACTTCGTATAGCTCCGATTGTGATGCAGCCGTTCTGGAGACAATTAATTACAACCAACAATCACAATTGACAGTCACATTACGAAATGGTACGTGGAACCTTACCAAACTGCTCCTGAGATCTATCACGATGTAAATAAATCCAGTTCTTTTTATGAGAGTCATAGCGTACGCAAGGATCTCGCTCGTAGTGCAACCTGTCAAGCGCTCCACTCACTACACTGTTCAACGTGACATTGGATGCCTCTGGAGCTAGGAATGCAGAATCCCTTAACATTTCACAAATTTCCGAACGAGTCCCTTCTCCATTCGGCAATCTCGCCACAGAATCTCGAACTGGAACAAAAAGAGAATAACTCGTTGCAGGCATATAGAACTATGTCAAGGATTTGATTTTACCTAGCGCTAGGATGGTAACGTAAGGTTGTCGATCATCAACAAGAAGGGAGTGTCCTCGAGCTTTATTTGTTACCCCGGTTTGGTTCGAATAAACCCCTTTGACTGGTCCCACGACGGATTCGTACTCGTGCATCCGATAAGTAAATGCCTTGTGAGGATTATCAAATCGAATTTTCTCCTAAAGATAAACAGGATAAGTAAACATGACCATCAACGAGCTAGTCTTAATTGACTCTTTACTTGAATCCGAAAATCCTCTTTCTCTTCTGTTGTGGAAGGACGAACTGTCCAGTCAGTGACGAATCGTGGTGGCGGAGGAGTCTTCGGACGCAAATATTTCTTCTTCACCTCTTCCGTATGCTCATCTGAGTCTTCGTTCTCATCCTCCTCCTCTTCCTGCTCTTCATTCTCACCATCTTGTTTCTTAATTGGAGGAAGCTTACCCAAATTTTCCAGCCACATGTTACACAGTGTTAACAGATTATTATCATTATCTCTGCCTGCTCCAATCCACTAAAAAATCCAAATATTTTTTAAAATTATTCCAATCTTCACCCAAAACTTCTAATTAGGAAGCTCCTTCTCACCTGATAATACTTAGTTTTGTATTTGTATTCAATGTACGGAACAAAATCTTCCGGGTGTATTTCTACAAAAGATACATTGAAATATTGAAGAGTTTTTACAAATCTCATTCATCCGCTTATTTTATTTTCTCTGACAAATATAAAGATTGATAATTAGATAAATTGGAGGTTTTCGATTCATTCAACTCGTCAGATACGTAGAAAAGCTCCAATTTAACCAATTTATCCGATTTATTTTTATCAGATAAAATAAGATAAGCAGATAAACGTTTGTAAAAACTCCCCATTCACATTACAATCAAGTTCGCTGGATTTGTTTAAAAAATATTGCGTTTAGCTCACCTTGATAATTCCCAGCAAGAAAATTAAGAGCCGTGATTAAAGCGTCGTTCCATCCGCTCAGCCGGTTAAACCATTGATTCAGCTCTGAGGAAGGACTAGTTGCCCACTTCCGAACTGTTTTCTCCAAACATGACAAAGTCATCCGATGATTTTGCGTCGAACATAGTACCTCCCTTATCAGTGCAAAGAAGCTCGAGTACTGTTTCTCTTCTGAGAGCATAACTCTGGAATTCGGAAAGCTATGAGTTGAATTTTAGCTATTCTGTTACAAATAAGTAATATTCTCATATCTTACTCAAAATCACTCAACCCGTCGACGAAATCCAAATCGTAGATGTCAGGATCATCACTCAGATTCGGAATCGAATCAAACGCATTCCCGTCTAAGACAGGGAGGTCGTCAATTTTATCTTCTAACTTCCCTCCGCTCACATCCAGTCCCAAGTTCAAAGTTAAACTCAAATCACTTAATGTTAGAGGGATAGGAGAAATGGTAGGAACTCCTGTCCGTAAAGACGTAGACACAACGTTCACATGAGTGCTACTTATACTCGTCCTTGCACTTCCGAGACTAGGTTGGAGTGGGTTGGAGGAAAGCGTACTCGAAAAATTGTTAACAATGGGATTGGCATCTCCATGCGATACGCCGTTAACCATAACGTTAACACCAGATGCCGGTGGGGTATAGACTGAAGCTGTTGTTGGATTTTCGCGGAACGAGTTGGTCCTAAAGGACTGGTGATGATGGTGGTGAGTATTGTTGAGTATGGGAGATTGCTGAGAGGATAAATTGGATAAGGTAATTGGAAGTAGCGTGGCTGAGGGATTGGGAGCTGAGAGGTGATTTGGTGTAAGTTTTGCCACTGTGGCACTTACTGCTGTTGTACTTTGTCCAGGTGAGGAATGAGCAGAGGTAATCGAAGCTAGCTGAGTTCCCGAGATCATCTGTACTGAGTTTGCGTTTACACTGGAGAATTTATTGCTAGGAGTCGGAGGTAACTGTAGCAAGTTTTGAGAGGTTGTGATAATGGCCTTAGAATTGGTTACTTTAACAATTACGTTTGTCGTAAGTGGGGATTGAGGACTTGGTTTTGCAAGCGTTGGTGCTACTATTATTGAAGCCGAAGTTTGAGGGAGGTGAGAAAGGTGTTTTCCTGGTATTGAACTCAATGCCACAGCAGATTTTTTCATTGGAAGACTTCTATTGTTGAGGCCTCCACTTTGAAGCTGAGATCGAACACTGAATTTGGAATTTGCAGGCTTGGGTTGAACTTTGGTAATAACTGGAAGCATCGTTGAGAATCCTATGGTAGGTTCAATGGCTTCAAACTCATCTTCTGAAGAACTCTCCTCTTCAATCTTTACCAGTGTCGGAGGACAACTTGGCCGTATTTGACCACCGCCTTGAATAGTCAGGGTTCCTGGAGTATCGGTTGCAGGGAATCGGTTGAGAGATGCAACTGGAGCTTGCAACTGAGAAGCGAGGATTGGGGAGGTCTTGATAGCCTGTTTTTGTACGAGATGCTGTGCCAGAGGTACTGTCGGCTGATTAACCTCCTTGGGCAGAATTTTGAGGTCGTGGTGATTGATGGAGACGAACGGTTTGGGATTGGGAACGCCAGGAGGACCCTGTGTAACGTTGATGACTCCCAGGAGAGATGGTGGAATGACGCTAGGGAATTTTGCCATTTGGATTGCCGGCTGAGACTGGTCTACAGGCTTAATGCCTGCGGAGCCCACTCTGTTCGCACTACTGGAATTGAGCTGTGAGAGTAAAAGACTCTGAGTCGAGGAGTTGCCAATTACTGGCTGAGCGGACGCCTTCAATTGACTTCCATCACTGTTCAGCAAGCATGACTTCGGGCCTGCCTTTTTTTGCTTGACTGGCTTGTTTCCCAACTGCGGCTTCTTTGGTGCTAAAATTTTAAAGCGTTAATTTTCAGGTTGCATTTGCCAACTCCACTAAGTACCGAAGTTATAAAAATGAGCATACCAGACACACCGTCTTCAGACGGGTAACTAGAGTGTGGAAACGCTTGATTCATTGCCAGGATTTCATTATGGAGCCTCTTCGCCACTTTCTGACGCAAAGGAGATGGTTTGGATGAGTTTGACTTCTTCTTCGGTGTCACCGACTTCAGAGCACCGGCATCTTGCGTTTCCAGTTTTCGTATTTTGCAAGGCTTGGAATTAATATGGTTTTGACCGTCTAATTTGGAAAGCGCACTGTTTTGCAGACGGTGAAGGCAAGTTTGGCTGGAAATAATCACTTCCTGCATTAATTTCGTGTGATACGTCCGCTTCCTCCTCACTAACTCCCTTTTCCACTGGCGTTCGATTTTGCTTTTGAAGTGAGCTATCTCCGGATCGAAGCTACCTCTATTTAAATCATGGAAGAAACTATCCAAAGGGTTCGAATCGAATCGAGTTAAAGCTCCTGACAGTAGATCCTTAACTGTCGTAGAAGCTTCAGCTGGGTCGGACCTCACTGCCTCTGGTAAATGTTTCTGTAATTAAAGCAAATGCAAAAAAAAATTAAGCAAGCTCAATATCACCTCTCCACTAAAGTAAGCTGATAAACAACTAGCAATCTCACCATGATTCTATCCTGCTGTTCCGATGTAAGGAGGGTGCTCCAAGTGTCAAGGGAGAATATATGCCGGAAGATTGCGTGGTCCGTACATATGTCTGAAGGAAACCGGAGCTGGTGATTATTAACTTCTACACTTTCAAAATCCACCCTTTCGGCTGTCATGGTACCAGTTCCGTATGACCCGGGCTTAGTACAAGACACTCCTCACTGGATTTGGATCTGCATCTGTAATCATGGCTGCGTCTACAGTTCAGGAATCACCTTCTTTTATACGGCGTCCATTGCTTCCTAATAACAAGAAAGATACCGTTAGAGCACATGGGCCTGCTTGGCCAGCCTCTGTAGGGAGGGTCAAGTGATAAAAATTACAAGCTTAATGAATTAGAAGAGCGTTCCACAAGACAAGCCTCTTACGTTTTTTATCCGATTTTGCTGAACTCGTCCATTCTGGCCTCAATACCCAAAAACTAGCGACAACTTCCAGATTAATGGTATTGAAAAAGGCGCAAATCAGTGAATTAATACAGCTGAATCACTAAAACCTTAATAATAATTTATTGATTTGCGGTTTAATTACCTCTTCAATTAATTTCCTTTTCTTGAAAGAAAAATTATAAAAAAATTTCAAATTCAAATGCTTAAACTTCCCGCCACTTAAAAATCAGTTCGTCTAGCTTGACAGGATGGCAGGCTAAGTCGGATTTCCAACTGTAAAGAACGCCGTTTCAAAATTTTTGAGCAGTACTTAGCTTTTAATTAAAAGTAATTGTAAATCGAAGTTGTGGAGAGCTTATAGGAAGCAGATGCGCATCGCGACAAAGCAGACATCGCTCCATTCCATTCCCTGCAAATTCCGTATCATTCGTCCCTTCATCGTCCTGTCAATGTAGTGAATAAAAAGCTGTGAGGATAAAAATTCAAATTTTGTTAGTTTTAGTTAAAAAAAAGTAAGAATTAACACTGAATTACTAATGTAGTAAAAATCGTCCACATGCAAGCCAAGTAGATTTGAAACGTGTCCCAAACCGGCATAACCCGGTAGCTGTTATTTGTGATGAAAAGATAAAAGAAGAAGGTTGATACAAATGTCTGAGCACACATAAATCTGTTCAGATCAGTACTTCCTATGCGTGCCTGGAAATTAGATCGCGATTATTTTAACCGGTTCGGAATTGTCTACTGGGAGTATTTTGTTGAGTTCTAACCTTTGTAAAACGATCAAAGCAAAAACAGGAAAAGAGATTCATCAATATCTGGAGATTGGCGAAAATGAGAATAAAACAAGAGGTCAGATGAAGGCTTTCCCAAAACTGAGGTATTTCTGGGGCGTATCCTTCATTTTTAAAGTCATCGTAGGAATCCAGACTGATGTACCACAACTGAACGCCTCGTTCAAAAGCAAGGGACATGCAGATATGCAGTGCAGTAAAGACGAGCTCCTGGAATGAACCTCTAATTTTTCAAAATTACTCGAGAATGAGGATCAGTGTGGAAAACCGAATGTTTCGGTTCGCCAATTTAGCGTATTTTAGCGTATCGTATCGGTAAAACCGAAACCGACACCGAAACTTGCGCCAAATTGGCGATCCGAAACATTCGGTTTCGGTTTCGGTTTGCCCTTCTGAAAATACCGAACCATTCGGTTTCGGTTTCGGTTTGCCCTTCTA
>JABASM010000778.1:0-18838 GCA_019776545.1 Brachystomella parvula | reverse complement strand
GCAAACTTTAATTTGTTTTCCACATGCACAAAGTGTGGCTTTCCCACACAGAGCCTCATCATATTCATATTCATATTCGCATACTTGATTTTATTTCTGGTAATGGTGAATCTCTGAACCTCGCTTTCCCAGTCTAACTGTAAGAGCGGTATGCCAGGCGTCAGTTAGGTTAAATAATTATTTCCCTACTACCAGAATTTTTAGAATCAAAATGGGATTAATTTTTGCTATCCAAACTAAATTTTTTAAAAACAGTTTTAATTTTTGAATAGCTGCTTAATTTCCTTCAGCATTAACGCTTTCAAAAACTAAATGCTCATCCACCATGAGTTCTGAAAAGCTTCAAATATTTTGCAATGTTGAATCCGGAAAACACCAGCAGTTTTTTCGAATCAACTTAAACTTAACGCGTAGGATTTTTGCTATGCAGGAGTTTAGGAATCAGTGTAGATCTTTAGGAGGAGTTAAAGCACGGATCCGGCTTAACCCTTTTCTTCTAAAGAAAAAGGAAGGAAGATTTTTTAATAAGCCATACTCACATCATCCTCACACAGGACTTATTTGAGTGAGAAAATGTTGTTCTTCGTCTTCCTTGCATTCAAAGATTAACCTTTACCTAAGAAGTATTTTGCATTTTCTCCCACTGTGTATAGTAACCACTTTCTGCATTGTTATCTTAAACTTGTTTCGCCTTCCAAAGGACGACGTACAAACTTGTAGTAAACTCTAGTGGAGGGCAAATGTGACCGACAGGCACTGATATGAAAAATTGAAATTGTTAACTCAAGTTAAGGAGCCGGATTTCCGGGTTTGTCCTCCTGGATAAGAAATTTTCATTGGATTCAAATTTTTGGATTCTCAACGCATCTCTTCATTTCCCTCTGTTGGGTGATAAGTGAAAGTGCCGACAAGGACGCGTACATTGTTGTCCTTCACTCTTTAGCATCTCTTCACATTGTTAAGCGAGCTCGGATTTGGGATTCATTTGAGGGAAAGCTTGGCACGGCATTTCCTATTTTTGGACTTCCAGCATTTATTTAGCGTGAGTATTTTTTTTTAAAGTTGTACAGGATTTAATCAGCGTCATAATTAGTGCGAGTTTCTAAAACTGATTTGAAGTGTGTTTCAAAAATTTATTTGCCTTCTCTTTAAATTCCTTTTTCGGCTGGGGGGCTTCGGTCTTCGTTTTATGAACTGAGGCTGGAGCAGGAATAGACTCCATATTTGAAAATGAGGGAGCCAATCCTGAGCCAGAGTTCTCTAGCAATATTGAAGATGAAGAAAAAATCGCAATGTAGAGTGAGAGCTTTTCTCGGGATCTTTGCTCATTTCCCGGTTCCCCATCAAAAATAGCAACTTTATTTTGGGTCTCTGTATCTCTAAATGAGTCAGCGACCCTGTGAGCAAATGTTCTCGTGCAGCTCCTTTTTAAAACGAAGGTTTAAAATTAGCTTTTAAGAGTTATAACGTGTGGAGCGTACAGTTTGAAGCTTGGTGGAGTAAATATAAGGAAGAAAGAGAATAAAATAATCTCAGTATACTCTTTATTCGCATTATACGTAAAACGTAAGAAGCAAAATTACTAATCTTGTCCATCTTCCCATTTTGAGTGTATATACTACTTTAATTCCCATTAATTTCGTTAACTTCGATGAGGTGGGGGGTTTTTGCCCGTATTTTCCAGCATGAATGCGCTCCTGAGTACCAAAATAGCATATTTCCTGAAAGTGCTAGTAGCATCGCTTATTAACCGTATGGATGAATAAGTTAACATGCTTTGGGGTCACCCTTACTTCTGTAGCACTAATTAACCTTTCTTTTAAATACATAAGCGTCACCGTCGGAGCTGATACATTTCGGTTAGGTGCTTTCACCAATTTTGTTTTTGCTTCCTCTCCCGACCTCCTGTTTTTCAATATTTTTCTTTAGCAAAAAATTTTTTAAAAAAAGCCTATAATACATTTTAAAAAATGCCAATCCCCTGTCAAAACACTGAATTTGATCTGGATTTAATTTGTGTATTATAATGAATTGCTACAGAATATAAAGCAAAGGAAACCCCATTTATTCAGCTTTTAACGCTCTACTTTTTAGCAAAATCAACGACAAGCTGTAGAGAGGTTTGGCGGACTTTTGAGTGCAAGGCCAAGGCCAAGGTCTTATAAAAATTGGACACGCTGGGTGTCTGCGTACCTTAAGCGCTTTATAACTGGTTCAGCATGCAAAACTAAAATTCCTGTTGTGAGAGGCGGATGAGGGTAAGAAATTGTTTTTCATATTTTCCGAACTAAAAAGTAAAGTAATTCAGGTTTTGATAAGTCGATGACTGTAATAAATTCAGAGTGAATTTGAGGTAAGCATGATTGGGTGTGTTGCCGTGCAGGGTTGCATCCTTCTCTATTCACCGTTCGAAATTTCAGAATGCATGGGACGCTCGAAGCCAAGAACATACTTCTAAATGAGTGCATCTGCGGTCCATAATAATATAATCCGTTTGTGATACTATGTTAACTGAATCAGGATTATTATTAATTCCTAATTTTCAGAAACAGGTGACCAGGTTTAAGGTATGATTTGACAACAACGTCCTTGAACCTCCTTAGGAAGTGCCAATAGATTATACTTGTGAGAGGGAGATGGGGGACGGGTCGAGCAACTTCTACTTTTTTTTGCAAATGGCGACATTTTTCACTTCTACCATAATGTATTACTCTTCTGTTTGGATTCACACTTGCTCATCAGCTAAGCAGTGTTAATAATTTGTGCTGTCAAATTGCATCCGCTTAATTTATATACCCTTAAAACGAGTTTACAATAGTGATATACTACTATTTAACCCAGGAATTTTATTCCGTTTACTTATTTGAAACAAATAAACAACAGCAGAAAGGTGGGCTAAATCTAAAAGGCCATGGGCCGTTATTTTAAGCATAGCTGCATGGCAAATGCATGGCTTATACCTTTATTGCATTATTGCAGAAAGGAAGAGTGAGTGCATTAAGTTTCACCAGGCTTTTGTCTTTGAGCAATAATTATACGATTTCATTATTACTAAGGAGTAATAAAAACAGTAAAACCTTAACTAAACTTCATTAATGAGTGAAAGATAAAGAAACTCAGGTAGAATCTGCTGCTTGGGTTGTGGGAGCTTACTAATTTAGGGCTTTACATAATCCTAGGCACTTCCTTCCTGACCTCAAGCTTTCCGTGTGGTTCCACCCGATTATCTCTGTTCCAAGCCTCTTCTCGCCGAAAATTTCCTAAAATCTCCGCTCATAAAATGTCTGCTGACCAAAGATCCCTCCCTGATCAAAAATCTCCGCTCCAAACATCTCCTATGCAAAAATCTCCTATGAAAACAAGAGTTGGTATCCTAGATTCATATAATGAGCTTAAAGTTTTTAGTTATTTACGCGTAAATGGAAGCAATAAAATTCTCCCTTAAAAATAATTTAACTTTAACAGCTCGCTTTTTAAAATAATTCTTAAAGTTAAGCTTGTCTGCAAATTATGGTTAAAATAAATTAAGTAGAGGGTCTAACCAGAGTGAAATTGGATTCTGGTCTTTTATCTTTAATCATTTCTCTTTCTGACGTTTCTCTCATTTTTAGTTGAGATAATCAAAGGAGTTATTCTTCCCTAAAATTTATCTCCAGTGGTCATCTCTACACTTATTCAGTCGTTAGAGACCAAACATTATTTTGCAAATCCGTTTGCGTATACCGTAGATTTCCAAACAAAGGCTCACTCCCTAACAAACCCTTTTACACTCAAAATTTGGTAAACTTAAAAGGGGCGGCTTCGATAAGAAATATATTTAATGTTTAAAAGATCTAAAATTTTAAAATTAAACAATTTAAAAAAGACTGCCAACACTTAGCGTGGTCAGCCTGGTTGTTCAGCTAACCCTTCGCGGATCACCAAAGTTTATTTTCCTGACTTTACTTGAGCTTGCTCCTGAACCCATGAAGTGCTTAATATAGTACACCAAGCCTCAATCAAACGATTCTCGATGCAAGGTTTCACGCCGACCGAGTCGGTGAATAAATGAAGTTTGGAATTTCACAAGTATTATGAGGCCCCAGCCCTCTGTTTCGAAATATAAGTAGTAAGGGAGCCTTCACAAACTAACGTTATTAAAAATTTGACTTTTTAGCACCCACCCACCCCGCGTTTATTTACGCGTAACAAAGCTGTACCAACCTAAAAAACCACAACCCTCAAAAAATAAAATATGAAATAATTTTTCGAAATTGATTTTTGACACCTGTATTACAATTAGGTGAAATGAGACACTTACGCATCTTCATCGCTTACATACAAATAGGGCAAGGTGTGGTGCGCTGCAAATCTCATCCGATTCTCCCATCTCCGATTTTAACTCAATTTTTTTTCCGAATAAAGGATTTTATTGTACTCAATTGATTAGAAGGTTATTTTTGGTCCACCTCCCACCCACCTAGCTATAATTACGTTATGAAAACCCAGTAGGACCCACCCACCCGAGCATAACTTTTTAGCTTATAAAAGCTTCCTAGAAGGAATTGAAAGAAGAAAAGGGGAATGTATGGCGGAAGAGGGAGCAGCGGACATGGGAATGCTCCGTGGACAGACAAGGTGTAATTATAACCTTCCCTCATTTGCATCTCCGTTTCTTAAAGTGCTAAGAAGTGGCTCAACTTAACAGTGTTCATCAGCCGACCGGAACAGACTAAAACCTATTTATTCTATTTCTTTAAAAAAAAAAAAATTGATAATTAATGACTGCACTTCAGGTTTTTTTTCAAAAAAAACTATTTTGATGGTTCTGTTACTTGGTTTTTTTTTTACTGTGTGGTAATTTACCTGTTTAACTTCAAATCATGATTAACTCTTTGGGTGATAATAATAGTAATAGAAATCATAATTAGGGGGGCGAGCTTGAAAACTTAATTTTAGTTCACGAGACATTGAACTCGGATATGAAATCTTTAGGCTGGAACCTGCTTTTACACTTACATGAAAATTAATTAAAATACTCTTGCTTCTGGATTTTCTCTTTTTGTATTTATTAATCTTCTACTCCTGACTAATTAATTTATACAAGCAAGATAAAGCCGCCGCAAGAAGGAAATCATTTTTTTCTCTGCATGACTGCAAGCTTAGAAGTTGCTAGCGACCACCGTTGATTTTATAAGGTCAAACCCTTGGCTTCAGTAATTAAGTTGCCAACCATTTAGATTGAAAGAGCTGATAGATATTTGAAACCAAAATTATTTCTTCCTTTAAGATCCGGAATAATGAGTGCGTTTACAACTACAACAACTTGTAAAAAAACCTATCAAAGCCTTTTTCGTAGTATCCGTGGAAGCAGGAAATAATAACTTGTATTTTACGACGATGGGGCTGGTTATGAAGCTAATACACAATGTATGCTGTCACCTTCCATTGTAAGTAGATGAAAAACCAGTCGCAATTCCCGGCAGGTGAAGCTAGCTGAGTTATTCTTTAAAGTTGCCATGGACAGAGAATCAGTAAAAAGCATTGGATATATCCAGTAATTCGAATTGCCAAATATTGAAGAAATCGAAATTTTTTGATTTAGATTTTTTTTTGCGTTCCAGTGATCCACCAAAAGGAGCTATTATAGATTCCATTTTCCCTGTTCCATCTTTTCCCCCTCCTTGTTTTAGGAAAAATTTTGGAAGATGTTGTTAATCAACAGCGGATCATCAATTTTATCTCGAGTTCAATAATCTCTGCCGAGAATTTTTAAAATTCGTATAAATATTTGGGTTTGTCCTCAAACTGATCTTGGTTTGCCGATTTTGTCTTTTGGTATTTGCTGATATGGGCATCCCCGAATTTGAGATATGGTGGTGGACTAATTGACTGGTGGGAGGGCTTACCCGGGAAAAACACTGTAGATACAGGGACATCCAATTTAATTGCCTCACATGTATCTGGGCAACTTTTTTCAAAAGGTCGCTCAAGCAGATTTTGAGTGAAATGACTGCACTAAAATAGCTACCATGTAAACTATTTTTTAAACATTTGGAGCCCGACTGATATTTCAAACAATATCCGTATCAAATCGTTGAAAAAATTTGCCAGAAATATGTGAGAAAATTAAGTTGGATGAAGCTGTAGAGCTTTCTTCCTTGAACGCATTCCTCATTGACGCATGGACATCGTTTGCTGCTTAAAATTCACAGAACGGAAAGAGGTGGATCTGAATAATAAGTTATAGTAATGATTATCTCTTATGACAAAGGGAGGGGTTGTTAAGGAATTAAATTCTACCTCGATCATTTCTCTGTGATGAAAACATTAAAAGCCTGACTCAGATTGAGACTGGTTCTCGTTTTTTGGCAAGAGGTCATCGGAATAAATATTTCTTTTTTGCAGAATTCCTTTGTCCAAAAGCTAAATACACTAGATATGAGAGTGAAAGGCACGTGGCCGAGGCTTCTGATTGAATTCTTCACCTTCAACATTAGTCCATTACGTTATTATCCCTTTAATGGGCAAGGTTCCGAAATTATTTGAGCAAGATCAACCAAAGTAGATTGTGACTTATTTACTACATCTATAAGAACCCATCCCTCGCCCATCATTTTTCAGCATATCCACATTCCTAAAATGGAAACTACTATCGCTATGAGCAGCGAGATGGCAGGGAACCTGTAAATCACACACACGGTGGATCTAGAAATTACCATTTTTGACCTCGCAAATGTGGTGCCTTCCAAGCTTAAACTCATCCGGCCTCTCTGGTCATCCACTCTGTTCCTCAAGTTAAAGAATTCAATGAACTAATCAATTGTAATGCTTAAGCTGTCCTTTTCTTTTTGCAGGTTGATTCAATCACTAGAACGTACAAAGTCTGAAACTGGCTTTTTTCCTTTAATTATTCTGCAAAAGTGAGAAGCACATTTTTCGTTTGTTTTATTATTTTTTTTAGCTAAATTGTTTTAGGTATAAATGAATTCATTTGCATCTTTTTCCCAGTGCTTGCTGTAAGATTTTCCGCCTGAATTTTAATTGCCGGAACCCCAGAACCCCACAGTTTTCACTTTCCTTTTTCCTGAATGATTTCATAAAGAAAAAAATGTGGTAGCAGTTTTTGGCTAAAGTTTCAAAATTTTTGGCTATAGCTTATCCCGTGAGACACAGAAATGTTTACTAAATTAACTAATCCTGCCAAATTCCTTTTGCCAGTATATTTATTGAAGTTCATTGGAAACTTTCCCTTGCCTTCTGCCTTGGTTGGCCTTGACCTTATGCTCAACACATGGGAAGAAGTGGATTGATCTTACTAGAAAAATTATTGTATTGCTATTGGCAAGGGCCATGAGCCACTGGCTTATACGCATTATTCCTGTAAACAGTAAGCTTGACGAGGGGTATTGCCAGATTTCTTATAGAGGTGTGCACGTGCTCTAAAGGCATTGGCAACAGTCAGCCTACTGTGCACACGTTTTCTTGGTCAGCAGTGTGCCAAAGAAAGTCTTGTAATTTCTTTCATTGCATTGCGGTAGGTAAGTAACAGAACCAATTGCCAATCCTTCCTCAAACACCAAAAATAAACTGCCAAGATAATAAAAAAGCGTTTGTATGAAGAAAAAGTTTTACTTCTAAAATTTCAAAACAATATTCGATGGTATAGTGGATCTGCTGGTGAGGATCTTGTCGTGCCTGATTTATGAGTTAAGCTTTATGCTATCAAAGGGATAGTGATTAAAGGGATACAGCAACGAAAAAGAGACTTTCGTGCAATCGTTTAGGGATCTGCGAATTTTACTTTACGAGTCTTGAAGATCTCATTTAATTAATTTCTCACTGTTCATTGTTGCAGGTTGGGCCTATTCTTGAGGTGCTTGAGACCTGGAGAAAGTAACGGAGGGATTTCCGTCAAAGGGCAAGGAGTCAGAACCTCCGAGGAAAAACTAAGAACTCAAGAGAATTGTTACTGTGGAGGGCTCCGCAGTTAGCTTGGAGCCAATGGGTTTGGTAAGCCTCTCTTCAATTTTTTTTTCAATGATTACCGAAATTAAATATTCTTAAACTAGAGTGGAGTATCATGAATTTTCTTAATATTTCATCATCTGGTCTGCTCCAGTCCTTAAAATGTTTTATTTTATTTTTAACAAGTTTAAGATTCCTGGGAAATCTGTCCCGGATGCGCATATTCTCCCAGATAAAATGAAAAGGGACTCAGTTCTGATAGGACACATAAAATCCAGCCCATATGTATTCTGTCCTACATCTATTTTATTTATAGGAATTGAGAATTAGCTAGGAAGGAAATGATTTCCATATTTTACGTCCGCACGAATTGGAGTGCTATAAATACACTATTTTAGCTTCTGAGCCCCGCTTCAGTCGGATTTGCGTGTCTCTCTAAATACAATACACGGATGGGGAGAAGAAGTCACCACTTCTCTGCTTCAGCTCCCTTTTTGCAAAAAACATTGTGAAAGCTAAGTTAAAATGAAGTCATGTCTTGTACAGGGGAAAACGGTAGCGGAACCTGCTAAGAGAAAACTTCTAGATTACTGCACACTCATAGTCAGAGATTCTCTTCCTTTTGTTTTTAATGCTCTAATGTTTCCTAAACATGGCAGCTTACCAGGATTTCCAGTTTTATCCAAAGAGGAGAGAAAAAGAAAGAAACAGTATTAGAAATACCTACTTGAAATTTTGTATTTTATTAGTTGCAGGAAGGACAGGAAGAAAATATTTGAGAAATGACAGCAATAGACGGAATCTCTCATTTCCTCATATTCCTCTCACTATCTTTCTTTCTCCCTCTTTCACTTAAAAGGGCAGAGGAAAATAAGAAGATTTATTTGAAGGAAATTATGAAACGATTTGTCTTCTTTTATATTCGTCTACTCATTCCCATTCCATCCCTCCTCAATTGGGGACTGGATTTTTATTGTTCCATTAATATATTAGGAAGTAAGAAATTTTTTGGAGAGAAAGAGAGAAAGTAGAGTGGTGGTGATGAAAGTAAAAGAAAAAAATGAAAAGAAAGTTGGTAGGCTAACTACTAGAGGAGGGTTGTGAGAAGGAGCTCATGCGTATGACATGATGGAGGAGCCCTTTGATGAAGAGGCTAATCTTAATACAAAGTACAGTAGAACAACGGAAAGGGGATTAAAATAATAGTATAAAAATGACGGATTTTGGAATAATTTCCAAGTAATCTCAAATGGCAAGACTCCAGGAGCATAGAATTTTCCCTTCTATAAAAATTATTCACTACAGAACAATCCCTGACTTTTCCTCGCTCCTTCATATTAGAAATGAGGAAATAATAATAATATTTGCATTATTATCTCCATCCGGATCCCCTGCATTTTACATGAAGAAGGCCAATTCCGGATTATTGGTGATGACGGGGTTGAGGGATGGGGATGAAGTTGTTCTTGATGAGAAGTGAGTGTGGGTTCTCCTCCATTGTATTTTTTCGTGGGGTGGCAGGTGGCCGGGCGCTGACCTCTTCTCAAGATTTTTAAAGATGATCTGTGATGAGGAGGTTGGATCGTGACCTCTCCAAGGACGTTGCCTTGTTGTACTCTTCATCTCCTTATTATCATTCCGTCTCCATTTATGAGAAATAAAATGTTTATGCAAAATAACTACCGCTGGGGTTGACCGCATTCTTTAGCACTGAGGTAAGCGCGTGCCCCTTTCTGCTGCCACTATGACTACTCTCATCTAATGGGCTTTTACTTGCTAAATATTTGTAGGATTTCAACATTGTCGTGCGACCATAATCTCATGAGCTTATAACTTAGCATCTCATCAGCTTCAAATTCTCATATCACCATATTGATCTTGAGATGAGGATCTAGTCAACATTCCACAATTTTTTCTAACGAGTTCCCGCTCAGAGAGTGTTACTTTTCCTTGTCATGAAAATTAGCAAGAAGTGAGGGCCGAAAGGGGAAGAACTTGGCTCAATTAATTCAAACCGGAATCAAGAAAAACATTTTGATTGCACGGATATGGTGAGCCATGTGCGTTTCACACTTCCACCACCCTCAGGAATGTATTCTCAAGAACTGCAATTAAAGTTATTGTTGCAGGAGTGAAAATCTTTCGGCGATCATTAGACATCCGATCACTGAGATGTTTGGGTAAAAAATAAAAAATAAGGGCAGGAAAAATTTTTCCCTTGTGGCGAACGTTTTAATTTTTTTTTCTCCGACAGTTCCATGGAAGTCCGAAGGAACTTGATCAAAAAAATAAAATAAAATTTTCTCTCAAATTTTGATCTGCCTTCAGATGATGGTGTTCAAATTTGTGCATCAACGTTTTTTTCATTTCGCTGAATAACAAACTTTTTTAACCTACCTAGTTTTTCAAGCCCATTTTAAATTACGTTATACGGTTATTCCAATTTCGAAATTCTCCGAAAATAGCCGGTATTTTAAGGGTTAACGCTCAGAAGCTCGGTGTTTTTGACAATTGTCACGTTTAGCAAATACGATTTCTGAAAAAATATTTTGCCTAGGGGGGTTGAAACTTTCTGTACCTTTCTAAAAAGCGTTTCTCTACACTTTTATTGGGAGTTAAGGGGTGAGACGTAATTTGTCTCCGCTAGGTTGCACAACTTGTTACAGTATGGAAAGTAGCGACATGGAATTTGGGAAGCGGCGTGATGGGTTAAAACCTTATCCCAAATTCCATGCCACTACTTTTCATACTGTAGGTCTGCAGCCCGTTCTTAAACGACTGAAATCCCGAAAGCCCGGCAATTGTCAACAAACCTGAAATGACGTCTAGCAGAACTGAAAATTTCTTAAACATTTTCCCTGTTTGAGTACTGCGATTCGGCTGAATCCGAATTTCAGCCGAAATTCGGCTGAATTGGCAACTTTAATCTTGTGCTAAAAACGTCATTTCCAGTTTGTTAGCAATCGTCAACGTCACCGGGCGTACGAGATTTCAAAATTAGCTTCCGCGGGTTTAGAGAATGGGTGTGATGTCAGCCTTCTCAATCAAACTTATTTTGTTTCCAGGGTTTAGGCCTAAGAAATGAATAGTATCCAAGAAGTATGGGACATGGGAAAGAGAGTATGGCATATTTTCAGAGTTAAGCTGAAAAGTTAAAAACTTGAGCCGAATAAAGTGACAGCCTGTTGTCCAAACCTACAAATGCAAAAGCGTCGTCAGCGTTTTCACCAGAGTGAAAGTGTTTTAATCCCATTACTGCCGTGGTGTTAAAAAGACAAGGCATTGTCCTGGGCCCTATAATTCAAAATGAAGATATATATTTGATTTTACAAAGAAAATTTTTTCTTTTTTTTTTACATTCTAAGCTCCACTGACACATGCTATTGCAGAACAAATTTTTTATTATTAAATTCATAACTGCTCACAGTTTGCAGCAGAAGACCGTCAGTTTGCGTTAACGACGTAACGAACAAACTTGGTAAAAAGAGTTTTAAAATAAAACAGCAGATATGATATAAGAACTTTTTCCAAAATATATATGTCTCCTCCTCATTATCGCCCAAGTGACGTCATCCTTTCTCAGTATTACGGAGGAGAGTTTGAGTCTAGTTTACGAAATCAATCAGAGAATCACGCAATTTTTATTTATTGGTAAGAAGGATGTACCCCGTGCCTCCATAAGTATTTCAGTAGTAGCACTTCAAAAACAAATTAATTACCTTAATTTCTTCCTTCCTCTTAAAGGATGACTTTCTCCGTGAAAGGCATTTTTTGAAAAATTACTCTTTTCATAATCAAAATGAGCCTTTTGGCGAAAGAAAAAGAAAGGAAAAAGAGAGAAGAAAATGAAAACCAGCTGCATATTGCAGTGCTATAAAAATGTAAATACTGAGTGAGTGATAATGAGTTGAGGAATACTTGATTACAAATTAGGGGGAAGTGCAGGCTTTGAAGTCTGTGGGTTGACAGGGTGGGGCTAGTAATTGTCCACAGGTCATTGGACGACAGGTTGAGTGAGATAGGAGTGATGATTATGAAATTATTGTAAATTAACTGAGGAAAACTTGCCTGACCTTGTGAGCCGCTTACCTTGATTAACTAATTTCCCATCTCCTCCAGGCATCAAAACAAACATGATTCAGGATCTCCAACCCAATTTCTTCACTTCCATAAATCAGCAGACACCGCCTTATCATACGTCTTATCAAGTTTTTGGGTTTCGGACATAAGACTGAGGCTAAGCGACGGGAGTTTTATTAATTACTCTTATTGTCTCTCGCACTCTAACCCCTTCCAGTTCATATGTCTGGGAATGAAATCTGAATACGATAAGAGCATTATAAGCGACCTCTTGCTCTGTTTAACAGGGAAATTTTGCTTGAGGTTTCCAGTACAAGGACTTGAGAATTGGAGAGTGTAATAAAAGCTTGGAAATGATTAGGCTGGGATTGGACATGGAGGAGGACAGTGAGGGCATTTAATTTATTTACATTGAAATCAGAGTTAATTAATAGAACGAGAAAGGGAAGGAGTTGGTTCGAATACTTTCACCCCAATAATTAACAAATCGGAGGTCGAGACTGAGAGTTCAAACTCGAATTCATCTAGAGAGAAAGGAAACTGAGTGTGTCTGTGGTTCTGAGGGTAATACCGTAAATCAAGATTCTTAACTACGTAAGGATGGGCAGTATGAGCTCACCATCCCCCTGTCCATGTTCCATGTCACCCTTTCGGTGAACTATGATCATTTTATTACTTGCTGTCCCTATATGGGATCTCTCCTTCCAGCTTCCGGAACTCTTTCTTTCTCCACTTCTCCACAACCATGTTCTTTCTCTTTCTCCACTCGGTTAGCCACACTTTCTCCTGGTGAAAGTATTTTTCGTCTTCTTCTTTTTTTCTGGGAGGGGGTGGTGGGATTGAACCGAACACCAGTCTCTCCCTTGACTCAGCACAGTCTTTAATGATTCTCAATAATTTCTTTTCCTAATTTTTTTAATGCAATTTTAATGTAATAGAAAAAATGAGAAAACAATACTGAGCCATTCTCTCGGTTCATGCTTCCATTGCTGTGCTATAGTCATAAACATAGGAAAAATTCCAAGGATTTCCCAAGCTGGATTATGATTTTTCCATCCCTCTTTCTTTAGACGAAAAAAAAAGGATGGTATTTATTGGTAAGATTTGAGGATACGTTAAGACCCTCCTAATTCACGTCACTTTTTCCTTTTCTTCGGAACATGAGTGAAGGAGACACTTACTACTTTCTCTCGACCGACCGCTTCTAATACAAAATACATTTGACTCTTCCCTGCCTGACGTTTCCTTCTACCCCGCCAGAATAAAATTCCCCACAAAGGATGGATAAACTTGATTAGTTGCTGACTACTAATATCCAGATTACATTCGAGCCTCACAAAAAATTAGATGTATCAAAGCTCGCTGTCATTACAATTCCCTTCATCTGAGAAATTGTGGCAAGGGGTTGTAAGTACAGAAAACCTTACCGACTTCCCCCTTTGTTTGGTCATGCAATTGATCATAGTCCTTTCCACGGACCTTTTCAAGCTCCCCAACAATTTTTAATATTGTTTCAAATACTCATTTTTCAAAAAATTTTTAAAGCTAGCGTTAGCAACCCAAAAATGAATTCTGTGATAAAAAAACGTGAAATTTTTACTATGACCCGTTTATATTTTTCTGCTAGTATTTAACTCATTTACCGGGATGCACCAAGAATAATACGCTTCGACGTTAAAAGGAGGATTTGATGTTCCTAATTGTGTTAGGATGAAAGAATAGGATAAGTATAGTGGTCTACCTCATGCAATTAAATAGGCGTTTTGAAGCGAATCTTGTTAACTTCCGTTCCAGCTGAAGTAAAGAAAATTAGAAGATCCCCTTAATCATACAGTTTGGGAGTGAGTAGCAGTGATTTATTCAAGTGGTCTTTAATCATATTTCCCAGAATACTTTCATAATAGTTTTTACTGTACATTACCTCATGCTAGGAATTGAAGAAAAGCTGAGATGATGAGTTCCTTATCAGAAGTTGAATAAACCAGTATATTATTCTCAGGTGATAGGATCATTTTTTTTAGTGCTCAGGCCTCAATTCGGTAAATAATATTAAGAACGTAAGTTTGATTCAATTGCCGGATTAGAGAGATTTAAATAATGGTCTAATTCATCAGATTTTACGAGGAGATGAGCTGCAATTTCATTTTTATTCCAAATTTATTAAGAATTATTTAGAATTTCTTTGGTCTACCGTCAAAAAAGCTTCCGGCCGTGGAGTTCTGACCCGTTTCTAAAAAAAATTACAAAGGAGTTCGGACAGGTTAGGAAACACTAAAATTAATTGGCTTTTGATTTGGTTAGTTAAACATCGGAAATTATTTAAAGTAGGATTTCAATATATTACAGTTTTTAACTGAGAATCTGTTATTCTGAGCTGAGAATCGGCGAAGCCTGAATGATGGGATTATGTTTTGATATGATGATAGGAGAATAGAAATCAAAGTTCATCAATCATCCCACCTAGGTTTTAGGAAGAGAAAAAGGTGAAAGCTCACTCTCCCTTAGATCCTCCTCACCATCATCCAATTTTGAGATGTGACAGGGCGTAAACTCTTGTTTCCATAACCGACCTCCCAGTCTTTTTCCTTCAACTCCTGTTGACTAATTGCTGAACTGATTAGCAGAGGAAATCATTGTGCGAATAATTTCATATCTCTTTTCTCTTATCTCTTTCACCGTGTTCCATCATTGATGAGCAAGGAAAACAGCTTGGGGGAGAGATGAGAGCGGATTCTAAATCCCTTAATATTTAATAGAATGTCCAATTTAGATTACAGCCTTGATTAAGCTTGAGCAAGGCGGAAATATTAAAAATTCTTCCGACCTGCAAAACTGAAAAGAAATAATTTTAAATGTTTATGATAATTATCGCTTGGTAATCCTCAGTTCGAAACATCAAGCTCTCTTCATCGCAAGCAATTTCTGCAAGGCGTATTTCAGACTTACTCTCCTATAAAGAGCAGATCTAAGAATGTGATGCTTGATGAAGCCATGGCCATACATGGGCATGACCATTTCAATGACCATTTTTTCCGAAATTTAAATTTTTTTTCAAAATTTCAAAAGCGGGCGAGCTCGCTCGGACGTGTCAAGCTAGTCCTAGAATAATAAATCCGTAAACAGTATATAATACACCGACGAAGGTAGATGGTGTCGGGAACCCGGGCTCCCATACCAGTAAAAGTGGGACACTGGGAGAGGGAATCGAACCCACGTCCCCTAGCTATCCGGGCTAGTGCTCTTCCACTGAGCTATCCCACCACTCATACATAGAACACGTCTAAACTTTTCCTGATTTTGAAAACGTTACGTCTCATTCCAGGCTGTTTAGAAACTTTTCTGGCTTCCCGAGTCACCCCGAATGATATCCGGGGGATCCCGAAAAGCTTCCGAGCCACACCTTGAGACATTTCCAAATATCTGAATATTTGAGTTTTTGATTTTTTTTATAAATGTTGGGCATTTTCTAAAATTTTTATGAATTGCATAGGAAATTGAGCGTAATGATGTTGAGCCTGGTTGCTTTAAACTGATTAGGTGTGTAAGTAAAGTCTTCTTCCAGTGATGCTGTCGTACTATAGTAGGGGGTAGCTTGAGCACCCGGTTCTCAAGGAGGCTGGACTAGCTGCTGTAAAAGAGCTAAAACACGCTAGCATCTGCTTTTCGGGATTCAGGGATTCTAACGGAACGGAGATACAAAAAGAAGAAGCAGTCTCCGAAAGTTCCTGCTCCGAAATAAAGGAAGCACGTTGTAGTAGTATTGCTGATGATGAGGGAAGCAAAAGTTCTCATCTCATCTGATGGAACTCGGAGTCTTCCTCGTGGAGATCGTGTCAGTATCAACGGGAGTACAGAAGTGGACTCAAGATTTTTCCTCTCCTTAACCTGTTTTTGCTAAATTCAAGCAATTCTTCCCTCTCCTTTTAGTCTTCTCAAAATTTGACATTAGTTTCTTTAGTTAAAATTTTCAAGTGCTAAAACTCCATCTTACTCATTCCAAAAAGAATTTATGCTCTAGTCGCTTTAAGGTTCTCAGCTAAAGTGTAAAATAAACCCTTTCATCCCAAACCCACGATCACCACCACAATCTCTTTTTTTCCTCCCAAATTTTGGACTCAAATCAGCAAAAATACTAGTCACTTCGTATTCAGCGGACACCAACATCATGGTAATATTTTTTCAAAATTAATAGCAACTTTAGTCTTAGCTTTTTTTCTTTCTTTTACTCGAGTGATGTCTGTGAATTTCTATTTTAATCTACACCTATATTTTTTTTCTGCCTCTTGATTCAGAGGGAGGATGAATGAAAGGCTATGACTGTCACAAATGAAGATATAAAAAAACGGAAGATTGAGTTTCCCTGGTTAAATCTGAATCCGCTGAATCTGTTTCCTTGTACTATAAGTTGAGACTATAATGTAAGAGTTTTCAAGTCTGCAGCCGGGCTATGTGAACATAGGTTACACAATAACTTTGCATACTTTGTATAGGAGAGAGACGCCATGGTCATGCAGTAGTAAGATTTTTAGCAGAAGAGCATTTCTCGGTGTGAAACTCAGAATTCTAAATTTAGCATTTTCCGAAGACGTTACAATTCTCCTCGGATTTTTTTTCTCAGCATCCCGTGGAGAATCCGCACAAGGTTGAAGGGGCCTCATTCTAATTATTATTATTGCAGACTTTAACTAACCAATAAAACTGGAAATCCCGCTCAGAAAGCATAGTAAAATTTCAAGTCAAAATTTACCTTCCTAACTTCCCACTTGATGAGAGACAATTTTTTCTATGGAAGAAATCCAAAAATTTACTTACATTCCTGCTAAGTTTAGTGAGTCAGAGCTAGGTCCATTGTTGAATGGTCTCCCCATAACAATGTGCACTTTGGAACAGTTTTATTTACTAATTGTTGTCTTTGACTGAAGATGTTGATGGGATAGCTCTAACTGTGAAGTTTCGGTCTCCCTGTAATTTGAGACACGAGACACTCGTCTCGTTAAAAAAATCTCCTTCTCTGCACTTCATATTAATGGTCATCTAATTTTTGTGTTTGGTTTTTTTGAACAGGATGAGTTCCATCCATTTATTGAAGCATTGTTACCCTACGTGAAGGCGTTCTCATACACGTGGTTCAATCTCCAAGCTGCCAAAAGAAAGTACTTCAAGAAGAACGAGAAGCGAATGTCACTCGATGAAGAGAGAAGGTGTAAGGAGGAGCTTCAGGTAAAAACTGAAACTAATTTAATTCTGATTTATTTAAGAATGATCAAAAAAAAGAATTCCAAACGAAAAAATGGATCCATGAGTTCCTTAACGTTTTTCCCTTTTTTTAGCATTGAATTACAGGGTGAATTAGTCAGAATCTCATAAAACCTGACCCTTCTCAAATTATAAAATTCTATTCCTTTCCTTTCAGTTTCACAAAATATTTTTATGAGTACTTCTCGAACTTGATACGAATATTGTTCTTGTCGGTCAGGGTTCAAAATTCTTAGGATGTCGCATGAGGCCTATCAGAATGTGGTCAAGCAGTGCTCGTGGGAACGTCTAGAACTCAGGAGTTATTAACCCTGATGTGAAAATGATTCATAGGCTTAGGCAATGCATTGAACCAAGTGCCGTTCTCGTTACAAATTGGAGATAACTTGAAATCTAGACAAACGAGGATTTGCTACCTATAATTTCGTCCTCAAAATTTTGGGTCATTTTTCTTAATTCAGCGGCAAAAATTTTGTGAGAATTTCCTGTGTTCTACAATCGAACCAAAGCACTTGTAAACAGTCTCGGATGAACCTAAAAACCAAGGCTATTCTTCCAAGCTCTTTTTTTTTTTTTTTTTTTGTAATATATTTTGGTAAGCTCGTTCCTGGAAAACATTCTTAGTGTCTCCAGATGTGCCAGGGAAAGGGATGGTACAAAAATACAAAGCTTATACAGAGAAAGTAAGAAAGAAATTATCTTTTGCTTGCTTTCTTCCACTTTCTCTGCAAATTTAGCACTTGCAATCAGCCTCATTAGCTTTAAAACGCAGCTAAAACGCAACTATATGTTGCTTTTCTGCATGAAATTAATCATATTTCTTGTAAGGAAGGGCTAAGAGCAGTTTAATCCATGAATTCATGCTGAAACTGAAATACCGGCTTCGATATTTCAACTTAAGCGTCGCTCAAGCCCATTTTGGCAGTGCTCTTGTCTGGCTGCCGGTTTTTCTGAGGTTTTAAGAGGGTGGGGTAGCATGAGGACTGTCTTAAAGCATTTTTGATCCCAAATTCAGTAAAATTAGCGAAAAATTATCATGGCAAAACTTTAAGTGTTTTAGTAAATTTCCATTTGTCTTTTTATTTAGTTATCACCCGTATTAGACTTAAAAAATATTTTTTTTTGTTTTTTGATTTGAAAAAGTCCTTCCGAGTAGTAGAAAGAGAAAAAAGACAAGAAAGTGAAGG
This sequence comes from Brachystomella parvula, assembly GCA_019776545.1. NCBI lineage: Eukaryota > Metazoa > Arthropoda > Collembola > Poduromorpha > Brachystomellidae > Brachystomella > Brachystomella parvula. The sequence continues at coordinate 368 of JABASM010000778.1, read as the reverse complement.
AAAGCCCAGGTATTATTAGGGCCTCAAGATTATTATTACCTCCTTTACACGTCAACGAAAAATTCTACTACGCTCTTCATCCGAAGGGAGCTGAGATGACGTAAAGGAAAGGATTTTCTGAACATGAAGATTCAAAATATTGGCAATGGGACAAGTGTAGTGAGAGATATGAGTTGGAGGGAATTAAGACTCTCTAACAAAACAATTCTCAGTGTCTTCTCTCCATTTCTTCAGCGGTGAATGAGGTACAGACTATTAACTTTCTCTTTTTCATAAGTAAATTAGCTGAGAATTTGAGACAATGTACTCGGCTTTCCAGTTTTCAACACATTTATCACAAGAAAGGATACCACGGGAGTCTATTATAA
>JABASM010000777.1:0-18846 GCA_019776545.1 Brachystomella parvula | reverse complement strand
AGGAGAACAAGAGAGAGTTTTCAGTAAGTAGACAGATTTAGAAGGAAGAAAACAGACGGGAGATAGTTTTGATTAGTTAATTCATATTTATTACAGTAAGTCCTCTGCTTCATCAGTTTCGGTATTCAGGGCTCTGACTAAGATGGCCGCCGGTGAGGAACAACAACAATTCTGTCTCCGCTGGAATGACTTCCATTCGAACATCGTAAGTTCCTTCAAGAATTTACGTACGGAGCGAAGCTTCACGGATGTTACTCTGGCTTGCGATGGGCAGACCTGTAAGGCACACAAGATGGTCCTATCTGCTTGCAGTCCATACTTCAAGGCATTGCTCGAGGTAAGTCGAAAAAATTCTTCTAAGGAAGGGTACGAGTGGGTTAGAAATTCGAAGTATATTAATGATAGAGTGTAAATCGAGACAGCCTAGGCTAAGCTTCTTTAAATCCAGGACTGCTCTGGACGCTTGTTCATTGTTTTCTAATTATTAGGCTAATCGAAACCTTTTTTGTTTGTATGGTATTTGACAGAACAATCCATCAAAGCACCCAATCATCATTCTGAAGGACATACCATTCAATCATCTTCAGTCGATTCTGGAATTTATGTACGCAGGGGAGGTCAATGTCCCGCAGGACTCACTTCCGGCGTTCCTCAAGACAGCTGAGCGCCTGAAAGTGAAAGGCCTAACTGAAGGTAATTCTTTTGCGAGAAAGGAATGCTTATCTGCTGGACTTTAATTCTCACTGCTCTTTTTCTTTGTACTATTTCAGTCAAGCGGAATTAAATCCCAACTGTTTGTGGAACCGTTAGGTTGAGCATCATTTTTTCACCACCCAACTTGTAACGACCGCTCCGCTCTGAAGTGTATATATATAACATAAACTATTATTATAACTTATAATCCTAGAATAATTTAACAGGCTTCATGTCCTGGAAGATCAAAGTTGCTAACGACATTGATATTCCAGTATTCTGTTTCTCGTTTTTTGTATGTATATAAGTCAAGGAATTCATTGCTTAGCCTACCAACTATTTCCTTTGACTACTGCACACATTTTTAAATTGTCAAGTTAAGTAAAGAGAAAAACAGTGACAACGCACATAAAGTTGAATTTTTTTATTAATATAATGTTTTCTTGAACCAATCGAAGGCCAAGTTCACTAAAAAAGTCTCTTTCCCAATCCCAATACTTCCTCTAAAGCCTTTCATTAATTTCTTGAACGACTTTTCTCACTCACAGTCAGGGGATGGGAACTAGACAAGAAAAAAATAACTAATTTCCTTCGTCATTTCGTTTCGGACTTGCCAATTGTATTGCAAAAATGAACTAATCCATTCTCTACTCGGTTGAAATCATAATTTATACTAATAATAATGATAGTAATACAAACGCGACTGGTGGATACTTTGGGTTTTCAGTTACTTGATGCAGGACTACTCTTGAAACAATTTTGCTTATCCTCAGTTACCGCTACCGCTTAAGGAGAGTTCATTTGACCCTGTTGGAACTTTGAAAAGAAGGTCTTGCTTTGAGTCTTGAACACGACAACAACCAGTCAACTTTTGGACAATGAGGACTACCGTAGGAAGTACTGGGGTCATAATGGCCACAGCCACTGGAAGAACTAAAAGAGTAGAGTTAAATTATTCTGATGCTCTGAACAATATAGAATGGAAAGCAAAAAATTAAATTAAGGAAAATACCAGTTGTTAAGTCTGACTCAGGAGCTGGTAAAGAGATTCGAAGAGCTAGGATTGCAAGTCCGGTATTTTGAACGCCCGTTTCAATTCCAATGGCAATAATATCTCTCCAGTCTTGTTTCAATAGCCAAGCTGTCCCTCCACCCAGAATGTATCCCAACCATGGAAGAAGTAGACCAGAAATTAAAATCTAAGGAGAATTTGAAATCAGAAAGCGTATTAAAGACTTGTATCTAAGGACTGTTGTAATCCGCCGAATTAGTAAATTACCCTCCAAGTGAAGAGCTTGAATAGGAAGAGGTTCGCATAGATTGCAAAGACAACGATGTAGATAATTAAGAGCACGGCAAAGGGCTTGAGCACTCTCACTAGGAATTTAGCTATTTTCGGAAAATATCTTTGAATTAAGATACCGGCAGCTAGGGGTACCACCAAAGCTATGGCGAAGCTGGCGATGTTTCTGTATGGAATGGTTAAGTCAGCTTCTCGCATTAGCGTCGCTCCCAAGGTTAACATCCAAAGGGGCATCATAACTAAATCAATAGAGAACACTAGGTTTATTAAGTGTAATCAAATCATGCCAGTGGTTACTTACAAAATGCAGCGAAGGTAGAGATGGTTGTCATTGTGATCGACAAGTCCAGGTTCCCACCCAGTGTAAGAGTCCATATATTCGAAGCACCACCCGCTGGAGAACATCCAGTGATGAATAGTCCTAATTGTAAAGAAGCTCTGGGAATAAACCACTTTGCAATTCCATACGCCAACTGTAGAAAAATGTATCTCTTTTACAGCCTGATCAAACGTATTGTGAGTGAGAGTCATACAAGGGGCATAATGACAAACTGTGAGAAGAACCCTATGGCTGGACCGATCGGCCTCTTCAGAGTGTCGGTGATTATTCTGGTGTCCACCGCTGCTCCCATGTTAATGTAGATAATGCTGACGAGAGTAGCAACGCTGATGGTGAATACGCTGTCGAGTACGCCTTTCACTCGGAGCACGGTAATGTCAAAGTCTGGCGAGATGAAGGTCTTTTGACCTGAGAGTTCTTCAGTCCTGACATGGAGGTAGGTGTGACCAAGGAAATTACCAGTTAAATTAAAACTGGTACCTCTTGCCTTAAATCGCTCAACCTCCTCCAGATTGGATGTGTTAAATCTTATACTGCTAGGTGTAACTTCTGCTATATCAGGGTCATCTACTATGTACTCTATCACTACTATCCCACCCTCTGCTTCCGTTTCCAGCATAGTGACATTAAATGTGAGCTGAAAAGTAGAAGCATATGAATGAACAGCGAATTTTTCAAGGATTAAATCTGGTAAACGTAAACCTACTTGAACTTCTTGGACCTCTCCGACTTTTAGTTCTGTGACATTGGCAGGTTTAAATGTAACATCCCAGCTGTTTGCCAGTCGAGCAGCAGCACCCACTATTTGAAATGACAGGAGCCAGAGGGGACCGAGGACTAGAAGGTACATTAGAAGGTAGTGGGCTGGCCATAGCGGACACATATTTATTCTTCAGGCTTCAGCAAGAGAAGAGCCCCAAACTCTGAAATTAACAGATAAACATAGTCAGCAATTTCCACAAACCTGGAAGTAAGGCAAGATCCCTCCTCCAGACAGGACTAACAATTTTAGCGTGCAACTTGGTGTCTAATGTCAAAGGTCGATCAAGAGAATACGTAGCAATCTAGAAATCGGACTACTAAAAACAATGTGAAGAGCTTGATGAGAGGTAGTTAACTAAGTGAGGTAGTTAAAACCATGATGAGTTTCAAAGAATTTTGACTGATAATTCTTCGTATGCTTTAGGAAAATCAGGATTAGATGCTGGGTCCATCATCTCTTCCAGGGACTTTACTTATTCAAAAAAAATTTAACTGACCTTGAATTTTAGTTTCGGACGGAAAATTCTCCAGGAAAAAAGTTTGAATCTGAAGAATTCCTGCTTTTTGAAAAACGCAATGAATGTTGAAGGTGAGAACGTTTACAACGACGGCTATTTTTACCGTACAATTAACATTATTGAGCAAATAATGTCCACTAAAATTAGCAATGTCTTTCAAACGGGCCATGTGCTGACCTAATACCGTACAATTAACATTATTGAGCAAATAATGTCCACTAAAATTAGCAATGTCTTTCAAACGGGCCATGTGCTGACCTAATAATATTATATAAAGATTTTGTAATCTCTTTCTCCCCTCCTTTTCTGTTCTGGCGATCATTCCAGTTTCCAATTCCCAATTTACTAATGAATGTGGTGCGTGTGGTCAGATTAAGATTATAGACATGACAATTTCTAGCAGAAGGCAATGAAATGAACTCTCTTAATTTTCATTGGTTAATCGATTCACCGTTTGGCAAGCCGGTATATTTTTTCTTTCGATATCTTGACTTTTACCCAGTTTGATTAATATAGCGGTCCGGAATCGAAGGCTGCCCGGATGCTGGGAACGCCTAATCCTTGCCCTCACCTCTATCTCCAACCTCGATAACCGCTAATGCAGGTGCTTTTTTTTTAGAAGCCTGTACCTCAATAATTGAACACTTGACAATGGGACAATGATGTTGAAAGAGGTGATCATCGATTAGATAATAAACATGACTATGTACCAATTTTACGGAGCGTCCTCAGCTTTTTAGTATACGGCAAATAAATGTTTCTCAGAATTTAACATAGGAAAAGGGTACCTTGTTTCATTTCATATATACTTACTATACAATTTTCTTACCTCGCGAGAAACTGATTATTAGTGCAGAATAATTTCCGTAATTTTAAGTTATTTTCAAAAATTATTAGTATTATTATTTTTTTTTCGTTTTCAAGGTTAGCATACGCGTTCAATTTGACTTTGGTTCAATTCACCATGATACTTTGCAAAAAGAGTTCAAATAAAAAGACTACATTTTAAACATACTTTTTCTATGGTATGGATGGAGTCCTTTCTTCAGAAACTTAGAATATTGTTGCGAAGCACTCAAACTAGTTTAATTAGCCGAATCTGCGGTGGGAAAAAAAAATCTTAACAATGGCAAAGCGAGACTAGAAAGTTTCTATATTTATAACTCACGAGTGAAAAAATCAACCTGACGAAAGCACTGCCAACCTCCAACTACACAGTGGATGCCAAAAGAGCAGCAGTATACGTTTATTTGGTAAGTGGCTATAACGCCATTTGAGATAAGTGACACAGACAGGTACTCGGTACTGCTATACTAAAGCCTGATCTGCAATACACGGCTTGCCTCATTACCCTAAAAACAGCAAGAAACGAAAAATCAACAATTAGCCTTTACCCAGCTTCCTAAATTAAAACCTAGCAAAAATTAAGCAGTTTCCTGTTTCCGATTTGTCCATGTTTTTTTAAATGTTCTCATTGTTGAGACCCACATATAATATTTTAATAAACTTTTTACTTAGCATTTTAATTATATCATCGGGCTAAAGCGCCTACGTGAGGATAGTCATGTACGCCTAATGACTTTCTCCTTCTATAATCGTCCCTACGATCCTAACATTATTATCAAATCTCCAAGCCTAAACTAACAGAACAGACAGATACTGATTTTAAGATTTATCCTTCATACCCCAAAAACCTTGAATCAAGTGTGTCTGAATGATGGTCATTTCAGAGTGACTGTTATAAAATAGTTTTAAGCCCAACTGACCTCTAGGAAAATTAAAGGCGTTGTCTTACCAAAGTGATAGGAGCTACAGGAGAATGTCCCAGTGCCAATGTGGTAACAATGAGCAGGATATTGTTGCGGCGTCCGTGGTCTACTTTTTCAGTCAATAACAACCGCAAGGAAGGAAAGGCTACAGAGAAGTTCAAGTATGGGATTTTGCGTGTAAAATATAATAATTCTGGGATATATAAAGGAGGATGGGATGTGATTTCTTCACCCCGTAGGATTGAAACCTGATTTCTTGGAATTGCTTCCAGTATATGTCCCCTGCCTTCTGGCGCACTTCTTCTGGAAACGAAAATTCAGTTCTTCATACCTGAAGGTATGCAGTTAAAGAATGGGATCCTCCTACTGAGAATCTTGATTCGGGTTATGCGAAAAAGAAAAATTCTAGAAGTTTTATGGAAGGGATTCCTTCAGGTTTCAAGATGTCTCCCCCTCTCCCACCTCCTTGGCATTGTCCTGGCTTTTAATCAAGGAAAAGATGGACCTCTATTGGCTCACTTGAATTGAATCGCATGCATGTAAAGAGCCAGTGAGCCAATCATTGTCGTCATTGTTAAACTCTGCAGTAATGGAGAAGGAAGAAGACGGGGAGAGGGGCAGAGAGATAGAATAAGCGTGCCACGTACTACCTGGACTTAACTTCAGGTATTATTCAGCAATAAGTTGAAGCAGGAAAATACCTCAAATCATTGACTATGAAACACTTTTTGCCAGTTGCGAAACCAGGCCATTAGCTGAATTAAACTGGAGCCATTTAACTTTATTTCTTTCCGACAGCCAACAGAATGAACATTCACAACTTTTTAAAGCACCAATTTTTCGACGTTTGAATCTGACACATCGCTAGTGCAACCAAAAAAACTCTTGTCTACGCTAAAGGCTATGCTAAAATCCTGTAAGACTCGTCATTCGACCATCTTAAAAGCATATTTTCGATGCTGATGCCCATACTGATAGATTAAAGAGATTCCTAATTAAATGAAAGCTGGTGAAAACTGGAGATATGCTAATTAACAAATTTAATTAATTTCATGGTTCATGCAGAAATCATCATGTTCATAAGGAAAGCTGGGAATGAAGATGACGCCAGATACAGCGCCATCTAAGCCTCAGAGAGAGTTTCGCTCTTGGTTCACACGCGGAGTATTTTTCAGGAGGCGAGTGTCAGATTCTTTTTTTTTATTCAGTCCCAAGAATACCGGATACTAACTAATTAATCGATCTTTGGAGCTGACGGCAAGATGGTAAGCATATTATTTGTCAATTGCACAGGGAATACTGCTAATTAGGACGATAAGGCTGAAATGCTTTGATCCATCCGTGAATTACGTTGGAGGCCTAGAGGCTTTTAACTGGCGAACGGATCGCTAATTTCGAATTTCATTTAATTTTCTAGTCGTCCCATAAGTCCTTCCTTATCAAGAAGAAACTGGCGAGAAAGCAGTCGCAGAATCGACCCATTCCACAGTGGATCAGAATGAAGACCGGTAACACCATTCGGTAAGTTATTCATCCTCAAATTCCATAGGTCTTACCCGATTGATATCATTGCCCAACCCACAGGTCAAAGATATTGTAATCGCTGTTCAGCTCCTGTCAGATTGAGTATTCGAAAACCTTCTTTTTCTACTAGTGAAAAAGCTAATTGACTCTGTCGCGTGTCGCGTCCCGTTACGCTGTTCTATATATTTTAAACATTTGGCACCTGGCAAGGGTGCCTGCATTTACTACTTGAGCGCAATGTTGGATTCAGTCCTTTTATTTTATTGGATTGAAACTAGCTATATGTTACAGGATGTTCCATGTTATTTTCCTCACCATATTTAGTCAACTTTTATTCAGTGATTTAATACTGATGTTTCCATATATATCAGTCGGACCCCAAATTACTCAAAAATATTTCACATACTGGTAGTTAAGTTAGTGCAGTCACTTTACTGAAAAACTTCTTCTAGTAGCTTTAGCGGCCCTTTAAAAAAAATTTGACCAAATATGGTGAGGAAAATAACATGGAACACCCTGTAGCAACAGCCTTTTGAAATTCTGTGATTGTGATTATAATTTATTTTTATTGAATTTCAGGTATAACGCTAAACGACGTCACTGGCGCCGGACAAAGCTCAAGCTCTAAATATCCATTGGACTGGATTAATTACCGATAACTTTTACTGTTTAGCACCAGTCTGTTTAACTTACATCGGAATAAAGTTTTGAGCCCACTTTCAGAATATCTGATGATTTATTTTGGGATGAACTTTCGGGTATGGAAGATTGGATTCATTTATTTTTATTTCAAATAATGGTAGTTAGTACAAAAGTATAAATGCACTGGTTTTGACAATCAAAATTTGCACCATTTTATAGTAAGCAATTTTTTTTCATTATAGATTCAACTAGAAAGATAACTTGACGGTATTTATTTTTATCACTACTAAAGTACTGGAACCATTGGATAGGATAGAGCTCACTCGGATTCGCTACTATCAGTAACAACGGTGGTAACTGGGCAATCTTTGACTCAATCTTGGTTTGGTTTCTATAGTCCTCTCAATCAGTCCCACCTAATCCGCAATGTGAGAACTCAAGGTGAGAACCTGCTTGTCAAGGAACCTTTAAGAACTGTCTTTTTTTTAAACAAATTAAGAAATTCTAAAATCTAAAGAGTTGTTTCCTGTCCGAGGAGTCGTGGCTTCAATGTCTCCATAGCTGAGATAGAACTTCGCTTACAGTTGCTTTTGGTGGCTTGGAGCAGCCTTTTGAAGTCTACGAGTGACGTCCCTGAGCGTGGGGATGAAGAAGAGCTCCCAGAAGCAGAAGTAAATGGAAGCTTATCTTTTGGAATAGAGAAGCTCACGGACTTCGGAGGTACGGAAGAGCTGGGACTGCCTCCTCCTCCACTCGGTTTTAACGCTGAAAATAGTTTTCGACTGCTTGTAGAAAAATACTGCATTCCGCTTGAGTTTTGTAGAATCCTAGGAACTGGGGGTACTTTGTTGCAAATTGGCGAAGGGGACTGAGTAGCGAAACTTGTACTTTGTTTTACTGGCGTTGAGGTTGCGAAGGGTAGAGGAAAGCCGTTCCTCTGAGGTGGGGCCGGAGTAGTCCTTGGTGGTGGTGGCGGACGGTGGGGTGCTAGAGGCCTGGCTCCATTCTTTGGACTCTCCATTACCACCTTCCCACCGAGCACACTCTCCGAAGGGCAGAGCTTCGTCGACAGAGCATTCGGCTGGATATTGAACTTTTTCCTGAATCGATAGATTTCTTTCGTGATTTCGTCCATGGTTGGGGGTGACTCTGTTTAAACCAATGGGGCCATTTAGAAATGATCAATTTTTTCTTGTTAAAATAGCTGTCATGCACTGGATAATACTGGTGGGAAGGATGGGACTAGGTCAAGGATATTTCTGAGCGTGCAGAAGCCGTGTCAAAAAGGTGATCCCGATTTTTCAAAAACGCAACAAAAAAATTAAACAAAACCAAAGCGAACCACATCACATCCAAATCAGTAATATTTAATTTGGTAAAAACAAAACAGAGGCGACGAAGAAAACAAAAACATACACGAGGAAGAAGGAACTAAAAAATGGCAGCATAATACTTCTAAAATAAACATCACCATCACCAGCTTAATTTTAGATCTTCCGATTGTCCCACGGAGAGCAAGGCACCATTAAACCCAAACGTTATGTACTATATTGCATAATTTGCTTCCATCACAATATTTTCACTAACTACAACAATTCATATCCTTCTGTCGGAGGCATTGTTGGACAAGTACAGGGGCGGAGGGTGGGGGTGAAGTAAACTGAAATTAGCGGAAATGAAAAAAAAAAAGAAGTTTATGAGCAAAGGGGCTGGGTCGCATTCGTACTTTGTTAGTTTTTTGAGGAGGTTTAAAAACAATAATGATGATTTCTTAGAATATGACATGAGCAGCAATATTAATTTTTCAAGCAAGCAAACTGGATGCGAAAATTTTTGACAAACACCTTGGTTTAAGTGAAGGTAGCGAGGAAGCAGTTTGAAATGGGGAGTGATTTGAGAGGACTCCAACCAATCCCACCACTTCGTGTGACTTTCCTTTCAGTCTTGTCATACCGGTGGGACTGGCTGGTTTTCGAGGCTCAGAAAGAAGCAAGCTTGGCCATGACAGGGATTTATGTTTTACCAGATATCGTTGTACAGAAATTTACCTCTGCGTAAGAAAGATGGCCTGTCTTCAGGAGATAAGGAGAACTTAGAAAGGGTAATGGAGCGATTCTGGGCCTCACCCCCTCCGAAATTTTTATCCGCTGATAGATTTCTGGTATTAGTGTAACTGAGGACTTGTTGAATAAATGCAGGGTCTTCCTCCGGAATATCTCGCTTCTTGTTCACAATATTAGTTCCGCCATTGCTAAGTTTCCTTTTATTGAGAGTGGAAACCGGGGATGGAGATTCTTGAGCTCGAAGTGGTGGAACTTCGTCTGTGGCAATTCGGTAGCTCTCATTCCGCTTGAGTCGGTCCTTGATTTTAGGAAGTGTTTTCAGTTCTGGCATTACAGGTGGTATTGCTGAGTCTAGATCCGTCTCCATGAGGACATTGACAGTAGGATGCTCCTCGTTATTAGTGGGGCTTCTAGCACGGGGTCTCATAGCAATGAATGGGTCCACCACATGCTTTGTCTCCATCATTGCCTGACATTCAGATTCGGTCGGAGGCTCTTCTGGTTCTGCTTTTTCTCTTAACAGGGCAGCGCTCTCTTTCAGATTGTGTCGCCGTATTTCCTCAATACATTCATACAGCTTCTCATTTTCTCCAGCATCCTTTCGAATTCGATCATAGACAGACTCCCGTACTCTGGAGTACGTGGATCCCCCGTCGTAGCCTTGAGGTTTGACTGCACTCCCGGGATCAAAGGAAACCTTGTGTCGCCGCTTTCTTCGAAGGGTCTCAGAAGAGAAGATTATTTCACCGTTGGCATCAAGAACTACACGAGCTCCACGAAATTTTCCAGAAGAAGCTGGCAAAATGTTCGTCTTGGACCCACCACCGCTATTTCCGTCGGGGTGACGCTCTTCTACTACCGAAGAGCCCAAGAGAACAGTATCCAAAGACAAGTACTCCTGACCAATGTTCAACTTTGGAGTAGCCTTTGTTCGTAGTACCAGTTGCTGAACATCTGCAATCACATCAGGTTGTGGTAGAGTAGTTTGGCAGTTGGTAAGCGTCTGCGTGCTATTCTGACTACTGGCTGTGCTGAGCGTACTACTGGAACTGCTTGCTCGCATGAGTTCACTACAACTTTCATCCTTGTAGTCTTCGAGGCGATTGTCTGAATCCGTGTCGCTCAGAGTTACAGACCCATTGTCATCAATTTGTTCTTCTCCTTGGTATATGTGATCTAAATCTTCGGCGATGTCTGAGACTAGGCCCTGATCTCCACCCAGGGGTGGACTGGTGGATTTTACTGAAGGAGATGGGGTCACAACCACAAGAGAAGGGACTCTCTCTATGAGCGATTTTCTCTTTACTCTCTCCTCCAATCCAGCGTCTTCCTGAAAGCGAAAAAAGTAAATTAATATTAGCCTTTATTTTTAAAATTTACTGTGTATCAGCATAGAGTTATAAAGTTCATTGAATTTGAGGATATTGTGTTTCTGTCAAATTTGCGTCTGTCGACTGTCAAGTTAACTCTGAAAGACAAATGGGCTTATTCAGGCAGTAATTATGTAAGGATCTTTTTTCTGATGAAGAATTGGTACAGCCTTGACAAAAATGCATGTAAATAATTTATAACCAGTTGTAAATAATCAGAAACCCATTCAAAGTTCTTAGCAAAGGTTCTGAAGAAAATATTAATTCGACTCGCATGAATGGATTGGGCTTTTAGACTTAGATTGACCCTCATAAATCTTTAGCCCTAATAAGCTTTAAAAGCAAATTATTGAAAGAGGCTACAATATTTCTGTCCCTGAAACAATGAACACTTTTATTTCTGGATTCTGTTTAGGCGGCCAACAGTCAAGATTAGGCTTCCCGAAATTCCGTTTCACTGATTCCAATCATAAGAAACCCTAAGGAGAACATTGTTTTTAGATAATTATAATTGGATTACCCCTTGAGCCTTGAGTTCTGCAGAGGTCGTACGGGCAGGGGGTTCTGGTTTATTTCTCAAGACGACTGTTCCACAGGAGCTGGCCGTGGTACTCGTGGATCCCTTTCCAAAGAGTTCGTATTCACTTTCAGTGGACGATGGATGAAGACCCTTTTCCTCATCCCTCATGTTGCTCTTCTTGGGTTTAGGGAAGCCACATTCATTTCGAAAAGATGTAAAGTAACCCTCGGTGTCCACGGAGTCCGAATCCGAGACCATCCCATCCTGAGAAGAACCATAGAAAGTAAAAACTGTTTATTAGAGAAAAGAACCCAAGGGAAAGGAATCTTGTTGTGTAAGCGGTAGGCTCATACATTTTTTCACTTCAAAAATACAAGAAAACGAAAAGAAACAATTTGTCACTGCTCAAACGGATGGACCTTTATCTCTGACCCTTTCTTATATTATATTGTTATTATTATTTCTTACCGTGAAATTCTCCAATTGTGGGGTAAGGGATCTGTCTTCATCGTCAAAGAGAAAATCTGAGGATGTGGAACAGGAATTAGGATCCCAGGGGGATGGAACTGAGGATGAGCTTGGAACGCACCCCTCCTGAGCGGAATTCGTGCAACTGCTCCAGTGACCGGAATCAATACCATATTTCTTAAGATTCGTTGTGTCCGAAACAGGAGAAGTGACTGAAGATAGGCTCGTTTGTATTCCACACCTATTAAAATGAGAAAAAAAAAATCATTGCATAACTGCCTTCCAGGGCTTCTTACATGAGAAACCCATTAAAGTCCTTTGTTAAAATTTTTAAGGCCATGGAAAATGATGGAAGAATGAAATGAATCACGTACTCTTTGTTAGGCATAGACCCACAAATCGTATTCCTCCGTTTCTTTCTCAGCCGAATCCTTTTGGTATGGATAACAAGGGATCTGCGGTTGGCTTTCATCCGATCAAAAATAGAACCAGTGACATCCACAGAAACGAGTTGACTTGGGAAGGGCTTGGAAAGAACTCGGTTCAATTCTTCCGGTGTTGAGGTTTTCTTCTTATCCAGCGTCACTATCTTTTCGTCAATGCAGTTATCCAACTTCCAGTCCCGAAGCGCTCCAATGCTTGCCGGCTGTAACAAATTAATCATGTCAAGGAACACCCACCCAGGATCATCAACAGAAAATTAAGAGGAAAAGCCTCTTTCCTTTCCTACCACATCTGTTCTAAAAATATTTGTTTGTATATTTTCCAATTTCCAACCCTCATCCCCTCTATTCCTATTGGCACACGACCATCACCTCGTGTAGCCGTGAAGCTGGAGCGGTGCTTTCTGTAGTTGTAAATCTACAGTAGGTAAATTCATTTTCACTTACACGTCGTTCCTGGGAACTGTCATTGTCATGAAGAGCTTCCACACTTCCGTTTCCGTATTTTGTGGTAATTGGAGATCGCTTTGGAATGTTTGGCTCATGTCTTCCTGCATCCTCATAAAGTTTGAGCAGAAACCTTGGGCGTGTTTCCTGGAGAAAGAATTGCTTATCCAATGGCTCCACTTGACGAAGTTTCTGTGAAATATCCGCAGAATCATCCTCTAGCTCTAAACACCCTTCCGCTGTAAAATAAACAAAAATATATAATTGATTTAATTTGAATTTAAACTCAAGTCATTCATTTTTCTGGTTCGATGGATAATAAAAAATGGTAAAAATGCTTTTGATAAGAATGAGTGAATTTAGGGGAGTCCGATTCATTTACAACCTTTTATTCGGACCATATTCTAGAAATTATCTACCTGTCCAACAGTCTCTAGTCGACTTATATGAAAGTCACTCACGCAGCAGGAACCCAACCCTCTCTTTGTTCATTGTAAAACAAGAAAAATATGATATACTAAGTTTACGCCTTAGAATTTCTTAAGATGGGAATTTTTAATCATAAGTTGTTGATCTTCAGCCTTTGAGTTAAGTAGAGCCAGGGTGGAGACTCTCCTGGAGACCCTTCAGGAATTTCAGCGAGATTGAATTCTTCATCTTCCTATTTTCTAAACGTTATATACAACCTCACTTCCAAACGGATTTAAATAATTCCTGCGATGGTGTCCTCGTAACAAAGTAGTTTTTGATGGCTTCGAAATGGCTAGCATACAATAAACACAGGGTTCTCATGTCTTGCTTCCTGCCAAGAGGCCACAAAAACTGCGAATAAATCGTTAAAATCCGCTCTCATCATAAAATTGTCCCATTCGTTCTACTCAACTGTTTTATTTTAGTTCCGTAATGAGCATCTAAAACTGGAAGTTAAAATAAGCTAAAAAGTGTGGATGAAGAATAGAAAAACAGGAGATAAAAATGCAGATGTATTTCCTCTGACGCTCATTGCGGCCGTCGGCTACATCTTTCCCACACATTAGCATAATATCCCCTTAGTTTTCCCGAGGAAGGGGACGCCCAGGACACCCCTTTCACTCATATACGTTTTAAGGGAGGGCTCATCCCAAGGATCTTCCACGGATTCTTTGTCACGGGATATTGGAAATCTTTTTTTGTTCTTAAGCGAAGTATCCGCTTCCACCACAAAAGCTACTCCACACTACACGCTTCTAATTACCAGGAAGAAAATGCTCTGGAACTACCCTCTTTTTCAGCACGAGTGGCTTATCCAGGCTTCCCATATTATGCTCGCCTTTATCCCATTCATTTTTTCATGTATGGTTTAGAAGCTACAAAAATTCTCGTAAAACTCATTCGTCAAACGGTCAAACCTAAAATATTGTATGAAAAACTGTCAAAAAAGATCAGAAAACTTGATACTGCTACCGAAGTGGAGGAAATGGCAATACTTGATAATTATTAGGATGGTTAAGCCATCAGGCCACCACAGGTTTATTTTTTTTTTCGGAGGAGCTGTCCCCACAAAAAATAAATGGGAAAAGTTAAACTTAATCAAATCCGGGTGCTGACTCGGTGGATTGCCTTCATTGTTCCCAAATCCAATGGAAGAGACATAAAAAATAAATCAGCCGGCGATGTGAGGAGGGTTAGAGTACAAGCACCTATTGTACCAGGTTTTAGACGACCGTGCACTTCTGTATCAATTCAAATCTTCTTCAGCCAACCACTTCAATATCAGTACCTAGCTCTTTAGAACCGGAGGGGAAGGGTTCAAACTTTTCAAACTTTTTTTTATTCATCAATAAACCCATAATCAGGAAATTGGTTAATTTATTTGCTGGATAAAGTTGATTAAGATTTGATTTTTTGGGTCTTCAAAATACAAGCTGAACTCAAACCTAGCAGACATGTACCTTCTTCCATTCAATGGAGTCGATGATTCTGGAAACATGGTAATCTGAACCTAGTTCTGCGTCTGTCGCTCCTGTTACACCGGCTACCTGACCCTGTTCCCACTTAATTCTTATGCAGTTTGAGATAATCTGGTCCATGTAAATGTGAAGTAGCTCATCATTTTATTGAGCTTGGGTGGGTAGATAGGATGTATACAGGAAACGGAAGTCTGTAGTACCGGGCTAAAGTTTAAAACTATCGAGGTGATGCCTGAATTGTGGGAAGTGAAACCAAGAGAAAATCTTTCCCGGAGCGAGCCATAGGTGCTGACTCCATTGGTCCTGTTTCACGGAAATGAAACTCCTTATTCTGCTTTCCAGGGAAGATTTTCCTTCTATGAGTCATTAAAGGTTGACCTTTATTGCAAGCCCTCGTGCGGGGGAAGCGAGATGCTGCCCAGATGCTTAGTAGTAGTGCCTTCCTGATATCATCCCCGTTTTGGTGAGGTTATTTTATTTTAACAAAGGCAGGGGTGAAGTTTTCCAGGAATTTGGATTTGTATATTAAACAGCAAAATCTCGAAGTTCTAAAACACCTTGGTCATTAAACACAGTAGTTTTGAATTTAAAAACGACAAAACAATCGGTTTGAGATTTCGAATGACTTCCTTTTATATAGTGCTTCTCTAGCTCCCGAAGGGTGTTCAATTACAAAAATGCATCCATGCTTTTAGCTCAATTTTCAGTTTCTGAACTTCTCAGTTTTCTAAAAAATCTTTTCTAACCTTTTTCTACGGTCCTGAAAAAACGAATTTTCCACCGTACGCAAAGAATGAATACTGCTTGATTTATTACAGCCAGAAGACATTGACATTGGAGCAAACGATATACTGCAGTAAGAAACAGAAACCTTCGGAATGAGACATGGTGGGAAGTAACTTATAGAATGTAGACTGGAGTCTGAAAGTATTTGGTCCATGAGGCTTCTCAAAACACCCTCCAGCATAAATCTCTCTTCCATGAAATTCCGACTAAGATCTCGAAAGTCTCAATCAGGTTTTTCTTTTTGCATTAATCTTTGAATTAATCATTAATGTTGTTTAGCCTGTTAGTCAGTCATGTAAACAAGGATTTGCTGACACTAAACCCGCCTCGGCATGAATATAGATTACGCAGGAGTCACACTTTCTTTGGCTCAATGATCTCGTGCCATCCCTTGTCATTTTCTCTAACGCTTCATCACCCAAGCCATTTTTTTTTTTTGCAAGAAAACAAAAATATAGTTCGATACTCGAGTGGGAAAAATGGATGAAACCGGTTGTTATGGCTGGGTATCCTCGGGAAGCCGGCTCTTCTAATTCTACAAAGCTTTCTCTCTAACCTCACTCTGCATTTGAATCTCATCAGAATGAATAATGGTGTAGAGCATCTGCTCAAAAAGAAAAAAAAATAGAAAAAGAAAAATGGAAAGGGCAACCCCTTCACCGCAGATTTTTCAAATGGAAACGAGCAGAATAGGATCCGTAAGTATTTTGTAGACGCTTTCTTATGAAAGTAAGAATAAATTATTGATTAAGATTTCAATCTGCCTGGTCTCTCCAGGGAATGAAATTGTAAAAGTCATTGAAAGAAACAAAGGATTCTTCCAAGGCTCATAAATAACAATAGTAATGCAAAATGATGTTTGCATGACCCAAGGATTTGCATATAACTGCTGAGAATTAAGGAGATTTTTTTTCCACCAAAAATACCATTCTCATCAGCAATTTTTGATGGGAATTGATAATTTGTGGAATTTTCCTTCAAGATACAACTATAAAAGGACGGAAGTGAAAAATTTAAAAAATTATACTTACGAACAGGCACCAGCTTAGGATCAAAGAGTTCAGTCTTGACCTCTAGTTCCTCTATTCGAAGTTTGAGGCTCCGAATCCGCGTCCCAACTTCTCCAGTAATCACAGAGACGTTGACAAATATTTCAGCAGCCTCTGAGACGAGAGATGCCAGTTGACGAAGCACATTTACTAGCGTCCCATTGTTAACGGCAATGAATTCTGAGTCCGTTTTACTCAGCCTGAGCTTTGTATTGCTCAACTGCTGAGGCTTCACCGTTCGATGTACCAACGGCATTCCAGTTTATTAAAATTAAAAATACAGGGACCTCATCTCTAAGATCTCCAAACTCTATTGTTGTCGACTGCTGTTCCCACTCCGTCTGCTCTGGACTGAAGTAAAGTTCTCAGAGATTCATCCTAACTCAGGTCCCAGTTCTCACTTCACTAACGGGGATTTTGTTATGTTTCACTTTGGAAAGTCATGGGAAGTAAGGAGCCGAGTACTCATTGAATAAGCCCCATGGAATACCCGGAGAAACAGGGTACCCCTCACTCGGCTACAAACAGCCCTTCATCCACGGAAGTGCGTAGAGCTTTCTGGGCTTCCACCACCATCGAATCTAACCTAAGAACTGAGGAGCTCAAGTGGGTAGTAGACAAAACTCACCCCCTTCAAATACAAAAAATCCTTTCGTATGGGTAAAAAAAAAATACTGTTCGTTAAATAAAGGGAATTTGGCTTGGATGCCGAATGGCTGTTAGGCCTAAGGTAAAAATTTCACTCTCATCTCATCAACAACTTACCTTTTGTCTACCTTCCTATTTATTATTCTTAGTCAGAGGGAGATGAAGTTGCGTGTTTCTCTTCTTTGGTTATCCATTAGGCTCTACGCCTGGATAGACTATCAAATAATAAATATAAATACCAAAGTTTAAGCATGAAATGATCCCAGGCGGGTTGGGATGGGGAAGTGGGTGCTTCTACTGAGCTCTTTCCATTTCCTTCTTTGTTTTTGCAAGTCCTTGGAATCTGGATCACTTTCCTTCATCTTTACGCTACGGCAAGCTAATAGCTACAAACCTCATTGCATCATCATTAATTGCATTAGCAAAGATTAGAAGGAGCGATAGCTCAAGGGAGTCCCTCCTCAAATCCAAGCATTTTGAATCTTCAGTAAGCACACCCTGTAAATCTTAGCAAATGATTAGGTTCCAGCGAGCCATGAATTTGTTTGATGCGAGCATTCTGGAAGGTGGTCCCTTTATTCCGACATTTACTTCTTCAGAAATCTTTATCATTTGAGAAATTGTAAATATAAGTAGGCACTAAAACGGTATTCCACCATCTACCCCACCTAAAATTTCATGCTGCTTGGGCGGTACTGGAAAAAGCGGATAGCACCCCTCCTCCCCGTCAAATCCACAATTACGGGTCAAGTCGATAGGTGTGGGCTGTGGGAGTGGGTCTTAAGAGACGCCAAAATGGCAAGTTCTCCTCTCTCCGGTATCAGATCTGTTGGATTTCAAGTTTTGCGAGTCAATGGAATCTGTTCCGAAATGAATACTAACGAAGCTGAACCAAAAATTAATTGGGCTATTTAACTGGTTTAGCTCTAATTTTAATAACGGAAGAAGTATTTGAGTATTTTTTCTGACTCAGCTGAATATGAAAGACAGACGGAACTAATAGGCTCCCCTCTGTTAAATGGTTCCCATGATTTTGGTCACCACGTTTTTAACGTCTCTCTTCTCCCATCTCTATTCACCATCATTTTATCCCAAAAAATATTTTCCAAGAAGTATTCTATTCATAATACGAATTTTTTTTTGTGAATCCTTCGGACGAGGTGGATACCATGTATACGAAATTTTGAGCGGAAAGCTTTTTTTGCCCTGTTTTTGGTCAGACGAAATAAATGGGAATTTCGGAGTTGAAAGCCTAGAACGAAAAATCGAACGTGGATACTACGCTTTAATAGGAATGGCAGTAATAGGAAACAGAAAATGCGTGCGAAAACAGTAGAGACTTTCCTTCTGCCTACCTTTCACCCTCCGGCAGAATATCTGACAAGGGAAGTATTTTTACTTACAGGGTCCTTTTTGAGGGTAAGGTGGTCCTAAGGGTAGTCCAGGGGACCAATCTAAGGAACCCAAAGTATCACCCCTCCTAACCCACCCATGTCGGAGATATCGATTTTTAAAATTTTTTCAAATCCGATTTCGATTTTTTCTTATGGAA